>PVKA01037166.1:0-21224 GCA_004027165.1 Ctenomys sociabilis | reverse complement strand
TAGTCTCACCTATGGGGGTCAGGCAAGACACACACACACACACACACACACACACACACACACACACACACACACCCTACCTGAAACAGATTCTGCTCACAAATATCTGTTTAAGAGACAGAGTGGTGGTACTGGGACTAAGAAGTCCTACTGGATCCATATCTTTGGCTCAGAAGCAATGAGAGCTTAGGGGTATCTTTTTCACTTGTTTCTTCTTTTCTTGTTGTTTCTTCTTTGTATTTAGTATAAGGTCTTACTACCTAGATCAGACTCACAGTGATCCTCCTGTTTTCGGCCTCCTTAGTGCTGGGATTACAGGTGCACACCACCACACCCCGGCTCAGCCTCCTCTCAGCACACCTGCGGGTGGGACTGGCACAGATGTGGGGACTCTGGGAAATCAAACCCCAGTCCCTCCTTCTGCCTAAGCAGTCTTGTCTTGTCTTATTGGAGACTGGGTTTCACTATGTAGTTCAGTTTGTTTGTTTTGGCAGAACTGGGGATTGAACTCAGGCCCTTTTGCTTACCAGGAAAGCGCTTATTCTACTGAACCTCTCCCCAGCCCCTTCACTATGTAGTTCAGACTTGCCTCGAACTCACTATGTAGCCCAAGGTGCCTTCTAAATCCTGGTGATTCTCCTGCCTTAGCCTCCCCAACAGCTGGAATTATAGGAGTGTTAGCATACCTGGCAGCAGTTCTCATTCTTAGCCAAGGAAGTGCTTGGATTCTCAGATCTGGTTCCTCTTCCTTACTCCTTTGCCTGGCCAAGAACCTGCCTTCCCAGCAGCAGCATGGTGCGGGCAGCACTGCTGCACGGGATGCAGTGCTGGCTGCGCTACAATCCGCCTGCTCCCATTTCCATCACAGAATTACAGAAAAGAAAACAGATATTCTGGTAGCTTCTTATCTTAGTCTATAAATATTTAAAGGAATCTTTCAAACCAACCCTAAATGCATATACTACTCTGTAACAGGAGCCCTTGAGTTACTTCCAAACCTTACCACAATATATTTTCACCTGATACTTTTCACAGAAGTTTGAAGAAAATGATCCAGAATGAAACTAGAAGAACTCAAACTGTTCCCGAGGCAGCCCCGTGTGTTTCACACATCAAGCAGAACCCTTGCTTTTCTGTGCTCAGGTCCAGAGGGTTCACTGAGATGCCCTCTGTCCTCGCGTTAACGAGATGATCTGACTGCTTATCTGCAGACCCCTGTTTGGGGGTCAATTCTGTGAAGTCCATCACTGGGTGGAACGGCATGGTCCCAGCCTGTGCTTCTCAGACTGCAGTGACCTCCTATGTTTCATGCTTGTCAAGGCCATCTCTTGACTACAAAGGGCTGGGTTAAAATGGAAAAATATAAAAACAATACATGTATCTACTGCTGAACTATTTTCTGGAAAATTTCTGTCTTTTTTGGGGGTACCCTTGATAGAACATTCTTCCTGGGGCTGGGACAGCACTCAGTGGTGCAGTGCTTATCTGTCCTGGTGTTCAATTCCTAGCACTGGGCGTGGGGCAGGGGAATCTTCCTTATCCCACGTGTTAAACCCTGCCACGTGTATCAGAGAGCTGAGGAAAAACTAAAAGGACAGAACCACAATGGAAGGGAGTAATTTTCATTTTCTTTATATTTGGTACAGGGTCTCACTATGCAGCTCAGACTTGTAGTGATCCTCCCTTTTCAGCCTCCTCCTTTAGCTGAGGTTACAGGTATGTGCCTCCAAGCCAAGTCTTGGTGGCCAGCTCAGTGTGCCTGGGTTCAACCCTGATCCCTGTGCTTGCCTAAGCAGGTGCTTAGTCTGCTGAGTTACCTCAACGGCCCAAAGGTATAATTTTATTTATTTATTTATTTATTTGGTGGAACTGGGGATTGAACTCAGGCCCTTGTGCTTGCCAGGCAAGCACTTAGTCTACTGAGCTATCTTCCCGGTCCCAAAGGCATAATTTTTCAAGTGAAAAATATCACAGAGAGCCGGGCATGGTGGCGCATGCCTGTAATCCCAGCACTCGGGAGGCTCAGGCAGGAGGATTGTTGTGAGTTCGAGACCAGCCTGAGCTACAAAGTGAGCTTAAGGCCAGCCTGAACTGCATAGTGAGACCCTGTCTCAAAAAGACAAAAAAAAAAAAAAAAAAAAAAAAAAAAAAAAATATCACAAAGCATTTTTTTTTTTTTTTTTTTGGGACCAGGGATTGAACTCAGGCCCTTGCACTTGCCAGGGAAGCGCTTATTCCATTGAGCCATCTCCCCAGACCTTGTTTTGATTTTTGAGATATGTAATTCAAGTTGGCCTCAAACTCATGGCAATCCTCCTGCCTCAGCCTCCTGAGTTCTGAGATGACAGGCCTGCACCATTGCACCCAGCTGGAAAATGTGCACTTTGCAGAAAGACAGAACAAAGTTTAAATTAAGGCTCAACCTGTATTTGAGTGATGACCCTACTCATCTTCAATTTTTTGTGCAGCATCAGGGATCGAACTCAAGACCTTTCGCTTGCCAAGCAAGTACTTATTCTACTGTGCTATCTCCCTGGCCCTGATCTTCAATTCTTTATCTAGAAAGTGAGAACACAGTGCAGTGGAGCAAGGTGCTTTGGGAAGCTGAAACACACTATAGGAATATCATCTGTTATTAGGTAACCCCTCTTTACCCCTTTCTTCTTCTGCTGATATGTATGTGTGTGTGTGTGTATATATATATATATATATATATATATATATATATATATATATGCATTTTTTGTTCTTTTTGAGACTGGGTTCATTATGCAGTCCAGACTGGCCTTGAATTCACAATGATTCTCCTGCCTCAGCTTCCTAGTGCTAGGATTATGGGTGTGCACCACCATACCTGGCCTCTAATAGTCTTCAACCTTGTTCAGCTTTTCATTTTTAGGTTACAGCCCTCGGGTTCCTAATTATTGGGCTATGGCACAGTTAGGGTGTGCTTCCTGTGACCCACCCCGCTGTGCCCTGAGACAGAACTGCAGACTGAGCTGTCATGTGTGCTACTACAGATTGCTGCCTTCTTTGCCACAAACAGCGTGGCCTCCAGTCCCATTTACTGAGATCTTGGGGGGCTTGTGGGTTAGCTCAGTTGTTTAAGCGCCTGCTCTAGCAAACACAGTCAGGTTCAGGGGACCCCAGTTTAATCCCCAGTTCCACCTGCCTTCCCAGACTCACCCTTAAGGCAGCCTAATCCAGCCAGAAAAACCTAGCAAAACTTAATCCTACTGAGATCTGTATGGATACTGGGCTGTAAGAAAATATATTTACTTTTCCCCTCAGCTTCAAAATTAGCAGGAGGCCAAGGGTTAAAAAAAAAATGCTGCTCTTGAAATCTTGGCAGTTTGAGCTTCAAGCACTTAAGGAACAGTGCCAACAGCCAGGCTACGGGTAAGAGGACCTGGATAATTCCTCCCTGCAACCCTGAAGCTCAGGTGCACACATTTAGACAGCAACTCCTGACCTGAAATGGGGTTCTGTGGACACAGCACGCTGAGAGGTGAGGCCCATGGGACAGAAGTGAGGCCAAGTCCAGTTGCCCAGGGCTGCAATTCTATCCAGGATGGTGGTGGTACAACTGGGACTTTCCAGACTTGGCACATTCTGCCTCATTTTTCCAGAAGTTACTATCATGTTCACTATAAAGCATTCACAAAATACTGGAAGAAAATTTAGAAGGTTTGAAGATTATATATGTCTAATTATATTCTAAGTTCCTCCTGAGAATGCAAAAGCTTCTCGGGAGGACATTATATTCACTTAATATATTCAGGATAACAACAACTTGTCAGAGTCCATTCTTGAGGAAAACAAGCTACCAGCCACAATCAGCATGGAATCTGTGCTGAGACAATTCGGGGCCAGACAGCTTGTATGGGTGAGATGTGTAAGCTACTGTCCATGAACATGGGTCCACCGACAAAAACTTTGTTTTAGGAAATCATAAATCTCAAGTTCATTTCTAACACCTGACTAGGGCCACGGTAGTTGGCAATACTGATATTTAAGTGAAGTTTAACGGGCTGCTATTCTCAGCAAGGAAATCTAAGTCAATAATAGAGGTAAAGCTAGGCATATAATGGTGTGTGTGTGTGTGTGTGTGTGTGTGTGTGTGTGTGTGTGTACGCATGGCGCGCACTGGGGATGAAACTCAGAGCCTCACGTGCGCCAGGAAAGTGCTTTTCTACTGAGCTACATCTCTACCTACGAAGCCAACCATTTCGGACTACAAGTCAAAGATCAGGAGCTATGAGAAACTGGATATTGGGGTCCCAAGACCAAAGTGTGGGAGAGAAAAAGCAAGACAGGTGGAAGGTGCTTTCAGGAACCTTCTGAGCCAAATAGGTCCTACTTTTGCTAACCTGCTACAAACTGGAAGATAGCTGTTACTAGATCTAAGATAAACACAGGTACACTTCAGTTCCTAGATCTAAGATAAACACAGGTACACAATTCATTTCTTCAGAAACAAACAGAACTGCTATAGTTTCCCAGCAAGAAAATACAGAGCCGCCATGAAGGCTTTGGTTCTACCCCAGAGAATGGTTTTATAGTCAGCAGCACTGTGGTTATTATTACTCATAACATTCATAGAATGAGTAATAGCAGCTGACAGGCACAGTGGAGGCAGCAGGTCTGAACCTAGAGTCTGTGCCCCTGACCACCCTGCTGTGTCCTTTTCACACACACACACACACACACACACATATAGACATACACACACACACACACACGCACGCACGCACATGAGAGTGCCTCTTTCCCTTCATCCCTCCAAAGTTGCTAACATGGCACAGTATTAATCTTTTACACTTTGTCAACTAATTTAAAATAAGGGGTTAGTCTATTGTTTTAGTAAGGTTGAGCATCTCTCTATTGTTTGATCACTTCTTCTGGGAACTATTTTGTTTACACCCTCTTCCTATTTGTAGACAGCTGTTTCTGTTGTGGATCTTAACCAATACCTGGAGAATAAATAAATAATTGAGGGCTGGGGTTGGGGTGTAGCCATAGAGTGCTTGCCCAACAAGCAAGGAACTCTGGGTCTGCCTCAAGCTCTACTATTACAAAAGGGAGAGAAAACAAACAAACAAACAAAAAGGGAGCATGAGAAAAAAAGAAAAAGGGTAGGAGTAGGAGAATGAATAAAGTTCTGGAAAAAGCTACATCACTACTGTGTACCTTCTGCCAAGTAAATTCTGGATAGATTAAAAACAATGAAATAGGGGCCAGGGAGATGGCTCAGTAGAGTGAGCACTTGCCTGGTAAGCGCAAGGGCCTGAGTTCAATCCCCGGTTCCACAAAAAAAAAAAAAAAAAAAAAAAGACAATGAAATCATAAAAGCACAATTCTTTCCTATGACAACTTGTCAATCACTTCCTTGATATTGACTTAATAAGTTATATATTTACACTGATAACATAATTCAAACAGGCAAAGCAGTACATCAGAGGCCGTACAAGAGAGCTAGTATAAGAGTATTACTGTAAATGCTGGGCATGGTAGTGCACACCTGTAATCGTAGCCCTCTGGAGCCTGAGGATTACTTCGAGTTTGAGGCCAACCTGAACTACGTAGTGAAATCTCATCTCAGAAAGCAGAGCACTATTAAGTGGATGTCACTGAAAAAAATTAACAGTAACTCTTTGGATTATGACCATAATAAACGTATTATCATTATCACTATTATTATTATTTGGTACAGAGTCTTACTATGCATGCAGCTTGGACTCATAGTGATCCTCCTGTTTTCAGTCTCCCCAGCACTGGGATTGCAGGTATGTGCTACCACACCTGGTCTCTGTGACCAGCTCAGCATGTGGTGTAGTGATCAAACCCTGGTCCCTGCACTTGCCTAAGCAAGGCACTTAGTCTGCTGAGCTATCTCAGCAGCCTGATACTTATTATTAAATGGAAAAAGTAAGTTACCAAACAACCCTGGAGATCCATTTTTATGAAAGGAGACAGAGCCACATTAGATTTTATTTATTATTTTTATTTATTTTTTTTGGTGGAACTGGGGATTGAACTCAGGCCCTTGTGCTTGCCAGGGAAGCACTTATTCCACTGAGCCATCTCCCCAGCCCCAGAGCCACATTAGAACACTATTTGATATTAACAATGATCATTCCAGGTGACTGAAGTTACAATAGAAAAATTAAATACTACTTTAAAAAAATATAGTACTGGGGCTGGGAAGATAGCTTGGTGATCTAAGCACCTGCCTGGCAAGCACAAAGACCCAGGTTCAATCCCCAGTACCACATGCTGTGATGGCCCCAAAACCAGGCATGTGGAGTATACCTGTAATCCCAGCACTAGAGAAGCTGAGTCACGAGGATCACTGTGAGTCCATGCTGTGCAGTGAGACCCTGTACTTAATTAATAAATACATGATTAAAAAAATTATAGTGCTTCTGAAGTTTTTTTTTCCTTTTTGAGACAGGGTCTCCCTATGCAGTTCAGGCTGGCCTTGAGCTTACTTTGCAGCCCAGGCTGGTCTGGAGCTTACAACAATTCTCCTGCTTCAGCCTCTTGAGTGCTGGGATTACAGGCATGCACCATCATGCCTGTCTGACACAATCAGTTTTGTGTGCTTCAGTGTCATGCTCTGTGTGTGACAGGCAGGCAAGAGACTTAAATGAATGGAACACAGCATGTGGGATTCATAAACAATCTATGTCAGTTGCTTCAGATAATCAAACCCAAAACTTCTGCAGGACAATCACAATTGTTTTCAAGTCGTATTTTATTCATAACTTTATAAGTTAACAAAGGAGGACTGGGTGTTACCATGTCTGTAATTCCACTACTTATAGGAAGCTGAGGCAAGGGGATGTTTTGAGTTTAAGGCCAGCCTTGACTATACAGTGAGTTAAGACCAGCCTGGACCTGTCTCAAAAAACCAAGCAATAGGGCCAACCAAGGACATAGCTCAGTGGCATAAATACTTGCCTGGCAAGTGCAAGGTCCAGAGCTCCATCCCCAGCAAGAAAACCAAACCAAACCAAACCAAACCAAACCAAACCAAACCAAACCAAACCAGCACCAACCAACCAATTAACCAAGAATCTAAAACTAAACTAAACGAAATGAAACCAAACCAAACCAAACAACAGACAGACAGACATACACACACACACACACACACACACACACACACACACACACACACACGACACAAATGTTAGATTCAGTGTATATGTGGTAAAAAGCAGGGTATGATGGGGTAGAGGAGACATGAGGAAGAAACTTTGTATTTTCTTATTTTTTTCTGGCTGGCTCAAGCTACCTTTTTTCTTTTTGGTGGAACAGGGGATTGAACTCAGGCCCTTGTGCTTGCCAGGGAAGCACTTATTCCACAGAGCCATCTCCCTGGCTTATTTTCTTATTTTTGAAATACAAACACCTATACTGCATTCTCTCAGACTACTGACATTTGCTATTTATGCAATTTGTTATTCATACTTATTAAGCATCTATTATGGATGCATGAGCAAGATTCTATGTGAATAAATGTGACAGTAATATCTACAGAAACTTACAGTATAACTTTAAAATACACATACTCTGTGACATACCAGTCCTATCGTAAACCATATTAATTACATTATAAAACTCTATGTGTACAGGGCATAAGAAGAGCACAGTAAACCAATGAAACAGAAACTCCCAAATTAGACCCATGTCTTGAGAAAATCCTGTAAGTAACAAAGAGTCTTTCAAAACAGCAGTGAAAGAATGAGATAACTACCTGGTAATCAGCACTGGGACAATGGGCTATTCAAACAGCAGAAATAGATTTTTACCACACACCTTATATATAAACACATTGTGGGTGAACTTAATAGTTAAATCTGAAAAGAGAAAACATATTTAATTAATCTTGGTAAAAGAATATCTTCAACAAGATGCAAAATAAGAAGCCAAATGGAAAATACTGATAAATCTGAAATATTACATTAAAATTCTGTTCAGCAAAAAAAGGAGACAAACAATCCACTCAGAGAATATTTGCTATATGCATAATAGGCAAAGATTGACAAGAAAACATATTAAAAAATACCTAGTGAGTAATAAGAAAAATAATTTACTAGTGACACAGGTAAAAATAAAATTACTAAACTGTTCATGCAAATAGATGAATATGAAAATGAAATAATGAAGACACTTGCAACTCTAATAACAAGAATGCTGGCTATGCAGCAGATGTTTTACTAAATGCTTGAAATATCCACTCATTTACTCTTAGGACAGCCCCCAAGGGGCCGGGAACATGGCTCAGTGGAATAAGTGCTTCCCTGGCAAGCGCAAGGGCCTGAGTTCAGTCCCCGATTTCACAAAAAAAAAAAAAAAAAAAAAAAAAAAAAGACAGCCCCCAGACCCAGGCACTGTCATTATTCCAATTTACATGAGGCAATTGAGACTATGGCATGGCTCGGGACATATGATAGGAGTGTACAAAGAAGATTGTAATGCAGGGAGTAGCTCCTCAGTATAGTTTTATTTATTCATTTATTTTTAACAGAGTCTCACTTTGTCATTCAGGCTGGCCTTGAACCCATTATGTAGCCCAGGCTGACTTTAAATTGATCCTCTTGCCTCAGCTTCCTGCGTGTTGGGATTATGGTGGTGTTACCACAGTGCGTGACAGGTAACGCTCTTAACTTCTTCTGTACCACCTGTCTGGGAGTGAGGGATGTGGGAAACACATGAGAGAGAGACTATTTGTTGTCCACATTTGCAGAATTCAGAAATTGAACTGTCAACACTTGGTGGAGGAACAAAATGGTAGTTTTTGTAGTAATAAATAGAGCTGGGCATGGTGGCACAGGTCTGTAATTTCCAGCTCTTGGGAAAATGAGGCAGGAGATTGTCATAAGTTTGAGGCCAGCCTGGGCTGCTTAGCAAGACCTTATCTTAGATAAATAAATGAAGAGAAACAATTCTTAAAGAAATAAGCACTCTGGAAGAAACTTTCCAAAAATCATGCAATAAAAGGTAGGTGATAATCAGGTAGTTTGTTACCAACACTTTCTTCTTCAGGAACGCAGCTGCTTACCTCCTCTCCTAAAATTGCTGCTTACCTCCTCTCTTTCAGTCCTGGGGACTGAACATAGGGCCTTTGCACTGAGCTACAACCCCACCCCTTTTTCAGTTCTTACTTTGAGTCAGGGTCTCACCAACTTGCTTAACTGCCCAGAATGATGTGAACTTGAGATCCTCCTGCCTCAGACTCCCAGAGTGCTGGGATTACAGGCATGCACCACCATACCTGGTTCTAGTTTTCTTATTTATCTACAATGTTGAGGATGGAAGCCAGGACCCATCTCCTGCCCTTCACCTTCTGTGCTGACTTTTATGTGGTGGCTTCTCTTGTGCTTCAGGATTCAGTCAGTTCAGGACAAGCTTTCCTGAAAGTCTGTTTCCTGCTTCATCACTGAATTGGTTAATTCACATTCTCAGCTAGAGGCTGCAGAGGTCTGTTTTCTGTATTAGTTCTTTAGCCTCTTTCTCAATAGGTTCAAGAACCAAGACTGAAGGCAAGAAGCACAAATTTTCTTTTTCTGTGTCCAAAAGCCATTTGTTCTAAACATGTCTTGTTGTTAGGCATGGTGACACACGCTTGTAATCTCAGCACTGAGTGAAGCTGAGAAACGATGAGCAATGCAAATTCAAGCCTGCCTGGTCTACACTGTCAGACTGTCTCAAAAAACAACAAATAAAAACAAAAACAAAACAAAACAAAAAACTATATTATGTATGTCCAAAACTTCCTGGACTATTTTGCATTGTGTTCTAAAACTTACCATGGTTTCTGACTATGACAAAGCAATTAAAATTGGTAGAGAGAAATGGGTACTGAGGAAACATAATGAGTGGCTCAGAGAACAGGGCTTCACTAAACCTCCAGTGGGGAACCCTGAAGGGATGACTACATCTCCCCGAGAGAGGAATTTAAGACTGTTTCATACTGTAGAGATGGAAGAAGGGATTAAGGTCAGCTGGAGAATGTAACATTGGAATATATAAGATTACAATTTTTTGTCTCTATTATTATTTTGTATGGTACTGGGGATTGAATCCAGTACCATTGCACTGAGTACATCCCCAGCCCTTTTTATTTATTTTCTGAGAAAAGGTCTCGCTAAACTGCCTAGGCTAGGCTTAAACTTACTATCCTACTGCCTCAGCCTTCCAAGACTATTTGGATCACAGGTGTGCACCACCACGCCTGGCTCCTTTACATTTTATGTGAGCAACTAACACACATTCATTTAAAACACAAAGCTTCCTTGTGGTTGCAAAAGTGGCACCACACCAGGCTTGAGGCAATGATTTCCACGTCCTATTAACCAGGTCCTCAATGCAAATTATTGCTGGACAGCTCCACCCTACCAAGGGTGAACCACACACCAATGCCCAAGCCCTAGGGCACGGGTATCCTCGCTGGAGGTCTGTGCTGACTCAAAGGACCTCGAGGCATCCTACATGCATCCAAGGTCCTCATCTAACTGCAAAGCACCCTGAAGGATGGCAGGGAGAAGCAGCGACCAGCCAATGCCTCCCAAAAGCCAAGAGAATTAACGACATCTTTCCTCACCTTCTACTACTTTGGCCCTGGAAGAAGCCACAAGTGAGGATGAGTAGTTGTGCACACAGAGAGGGGTGGGAGATCCGGTAGAGTTTAGCACAGCATGTGCATGTGCCACGCACAAGGTCACTCGCTCGAGCACTTCCCTGGTGGGTTTCCCTGCCAGAGTTCTTCGAGGCCTCAGGCCGGCCCGCCGCGCCCCTCGGCCGTGCCTTGGCCAAGCGCCACCCCACCCCAGGTCCCAGCCGGAGCCACGAGCCCAGCTGGCTTCACCCGCGCTCCCGACACTGGGGCCCCCCACAGTCGAGTCCCATGCTCGTTCGCCTCCCGGGGCCGCCAGCGCCCGGGTCCCTCCTCCCTCCGGGCGCCCCCGCGTCGCTCCGCTCGGTCCCGTGCCTCGCGCCGCCCTCGGCTCGTTCCCCCTGGCGCCCCAGCCCTGGCCCTGGCTCCTCAGCGACCGCCGCCTCCCGAGAACCCCTCCGCCCCGCCCCACCCCGCTCCCGGGTGGATACAGTTTGAAGCCTCTCAGGATCTCCCTGGCCCGCTCGTCCTTGGCTGACATGATGCGGCGGCCGCCGCCCGCGATTCTCACACACTGGCCGTCCGGGGCTTCTCGGATGGTACTTAGGAGCCGAGGGCTGATCCGCAACCGGGTCTGGAAACCTCAGGTTATCAGCCGCAGCGGCCAGACCCGGACCGGCCTCTCCCTCCCCTCAGCTCACGCTCCCGATCCCTTCTGCTTCCCTCTAGCCTCGGAGCGACCGCCCCGAAGCCAATGGAAAGTCCGGCTCAGCGATTGACATTCCGCGCAGCCAACAGAAACGCCCAGCGGCTTCACAGCGGGCCGACGAACGTCAATGGGAAAGGCCCTCCCCAAGAAGTCCCATAGGACAAAATTGTCATTCGTTGTTGTTGCTTAGAGTTTGCCCCAGTGGAGGGTTTGCTTAAGATCTGAAGAGGCTCGAGGGGCCTGCTCCCTCTGATGGGCACACTAGCCGTCTGAGAGGATGTCAGGTTGCACTGTGCGAAGTAGCAGAGACTACATATCCCAGCATTCCGAAGGCGCGCCGGGAATCCCAGATTTTAGCGCTCCGTCGAGGTCGAGGACTACACGTCCCAGCATGCCCCGCTCCTCTAAATTAGACCCCACTGTGCCGCGCAGTGTGCACAGATTTAGAAGAAGCCGGCCCGCGGCGTCTGTGGCTTCTCAATCCGAAGGTTTGGAACTTTGCAGAAGGATCCTCTTCATCCTCAAGAGGCGATGACAGCCCACAGAGAATTAACTTATGTTTACACGGAACTCAGAAGTCTGCAAATCATGGTAAGGCTGCAAACATAGAAACAGACTAAACTGTGATAGAATGAAACAAAATGACTTCCTCAAATTTTACTGTTCTTTGACTTGGGGCGCCTTGTAAGTGTTTTGCAGGAGTTTCTGGTGTGCTCCTGCTTCTGACTGGCTCAGCTATTGTGCATTCAAAATAGCAATGCAGGAAGGGACTGGAAAGAATTTGCTAATTCTATCTCTGTTGTTTTTACGTGTGAGGAAATTGAGACTCAGAGAGGGAAAGAGATTGGTCACAGACCACAGCAAGTTGGGGCAGAGTTAGAACTCGGCCCTGAGTCCCCTGGCGCAGTCTGGGTTCTTTGCACCACACTAGAGATATTTTTAGCAGCATAACAATGTGATTATCACTGTCCACTATGAACAATTTTCCCATCCAGCGTTAAAACCAAAGATTAGGTGAGCATTTATCTGGTTTTCCCGAAAGTGAGGAAGTGTGATGTTTATCTTTTGTCTGTGTAGGACTTGGCGTTTTGACTTGTACTTTGTTTCTCTTTTTTTTTTTTTTTTTTTTTTTTTTTTTTTTTTTTAAAGAACCGGGGATTGAACTCAGGCCCTTGCACTTGCCAGGGAAGCACATATTCTACTGAGCCATCTCCCTGGCCTCGTGTACTTTGTTTCTCAAGGTGACATTTTAGTGTGATTTCAAGAAATAGGTAAAATTGGTGTAAATCGAGGTTTCCTTGGGGTTTTCTTGTTTCCTCTCCTGTCTGCCTTTTCACCTTACCGGGCACCCATCCAGTTTTTCTTCCGCTTGCATATTTCAACAAACATGTTTTTGGCTTAGGTTATTTCTCAGGGACTGAGTGGGTAGGAGGTGAAAGATAGACTCTCACTAGGAAGATAACTGTTTATTTAGGGAAATGAGACTCCAAGCAGATTCAAGATGGAGTGTAATGACACAGAAGAAAGGACATCAGAATGCCCCAGTGGCTCTGATGGAGAGATGGATTTGTTTGTTTATTTTGAGACAGGGTCTCACTATGTAGTTCAGGCATTGTAGTTTTACTCCTTGTGCAGCCCAGACCGGCCTTGAACTCATGGCGATCCTCCTGCCTCAGCCTCTTGAATGCTGGGTCTATGCGTGTGAGCCACCATAGGCTGATGGAGAGACATCATACAAAACTTAAGAATGTGGCATTTGAACTCCAGTTCAAATGGGTAAGTTTTTTTCTACATTGAAACATTTTTATCATTAAATGTTTTTGTTAAGGAGGTATAATATCTATGCAGGAAGGTCACAATTTCCCATACATATACTCCAGTCAATCACCACTAAATCAAGAGAGAACATTTCCAATGCTTATTATGTCATTTCTACATATACTTGCTTTTATTTGTTTATTTATTTATTTGGTACAAGGGATTGAACTCAGGACCTTGCACTAGCCAGGTAGGCTTAATCCGCTGAGCTATCTCCCCAGCCCTATTATGCCATTTCTCAGTCAGTACTGCATCCTCATATCTCAAGATAACCGTTATTCTGACTTTATTGTTAGGTCAGTTTTGTTTATACCTGAATTTCACTTAAGTGTACTCATACAGTATGCACAGTACATGTTTGGCTTTTCTGTTTCATGTGTTTTTGTGGATTCACCCATGTTGTAGGCCTTTTGTTTCAGTTGAGTAGCATCCCACTGTATGCATATCCCACAGTTTTATCTGTGTACTGTTGGTGGGCATTTAGTTTCTTTCTCTATTATTAACAAAGCTGCATGATTATTATTATTTGTAGTAGTATTTGATGGTACTGAGGATTGAGCAGGGGGGCTTTATATGAGATAGATACCCAGCTCTTTTTTATTTTAGTATTTTTAAAAAACAAGAATCTTAAATTTTGTTTTTAATGTATTTGGTACAGGGTCTCACTACAGAGCTTGAACTCAGTGGTCCTCCTTTTTTCAGCCTCCACAGGGCTGGATTATAGGCATGCACCACCATGTCTGGACTCTACCTGCTCAGCATGCCTAGGGGCAGAGCTGGTGCTGCATGGGATGCTGGGGTTAAATTTTTTAAAAAATCATTTATTTAGAGATACAGGGTCTCTCTATGTAGTTTGGACTTGTAATGATCCTCCTGTCTCAGACTCCCCAGCTCTGGGATTACAGGCATGTGCCACTATGCCCGGTTTCAGTGGCCAGCATGGCTTTAATTTTTACTTTGAGACAGCGCCTCCCAAAGTCACTAAGTTTCAAAGGCTGAGCTTGAATTTGTGATCCTCCTGCTTCAGGCTCCCAGAGCACTAGGATTAAAAATATGCCCTGCCACATTAGATAAGGCTGCGTTCTTACATGGGCCTTCATTTTTGTTTCTTTTTGTGGACACTGACATGCATTTCTAGAACAGTTTCTGACTTGTACAATATGCATATGATCAGTAACAGTAGATAGTGTCAGTTTTCCAGTGCATGCCTTCACCAGAATATGTGAGACTGTAGTTACCTTATATGCTTATCAACACAGGGTGGTGTCAGTTTTTAAATTTTTAGCCATTTGAGATAAATGTAGTATTTCATTATGGTATTCACATTTTTCTGATCCTGAGCACCTTTTCCCAATCTTATCGCCAATTTGAATGCCCTCTTTATTTATTTATTTAGTCTTTTTGAGACAGGGTCTCACTATGCAGTTCAGGCTGGCCTTAAGCTCACTTTGTAGCTCAGGCTGGTCTCGAACTCACAACAATCCTCCTGCCTCAACCTCCCAAGTGCTGGGATTACAGGCCTGCGCCACCACGCCCGGCTTGAATGCCCTGTTTAGAGAGGTGCCTGATAGTGTCTTTTGCTCACTTTTTAAAAAAATGGGCTGTTTTCTTACCGATTGATAGTTTCATACAATCTGGATGCAGAACTCCATCTCAGATATATACTTTTAAGCATCTTTTCTAAGACTGTGGCTTGCCAGGCGTGGTGGCGCAGGCCTGTAATCCCAGCACTGGGGAGGCTGAGGCAGGAGGATTGTTGTGTGTTCGAGACCAGCCTGAGCTACAAAGTGACCTTAAGACCAGTCTGAATTGCATAGTGAGACCCTGTCTCAAAAAAACCCAAAACAAACAAACAAACAAACAAAAAAAAAATAAGACTATGGCTTGCTTTTCATATAATTTTAGTACAGGGACTACAGGGTTTCAACACAGATCAGACTCATAGTGATCTTCCTGTTTTCAGCCTCCCAAGACCTGGGATTACAAGCTCTGCCACCATACCCAGTCTCAATCTCCAACTCAGCACGCCCTGGGGGTGGGTCTGGCATGGTCCGAAGGAGATCGAACCCCAGGCTCTTCACTTTCTTACTGGTGTCTTTTGAAGTAGAAATTTCTAATTTCATTGTAGGGGCAATAGGCTGACACCTTCTATGACAACCTCTGCATTGAATATAAGAAAACTGGGGAGGGTAGGGGAGATGGCTCAGTGGAATAAGTACTTCCCTGGCAAGTACAAGGGCCTGAGTTCAATCCCTGGTTCCACAAAACAAACAAACAAAAAAAAAAAAAAAAAAAAAAAAAAAAAAAAAAAAAGAAAAGAAAAGAAAACTGGGGATACAGCTCAGGTGTGCAGTGCCTGCCTGGCAAGTGTGAGGTCATGAATTTGATTCCTGCTATAGAAAAAAACAAAAACAAAAAACCTTGCTGGGTGTGGTGGTGCACACCTGTAATCCCAGCCCGAGGAAAGCTGAGGCAGGATGACTGTTGCAAGTTACAGGCCAGCTTGGAACCCATCTCCAATTTACTTTAATAACATTTTCTGATAGATTGGTATGGTGGCACACACCTGTAATTCCCAGTGAGTGTGATTTGTACTGGCAAGCATGAGAGAAAAGCATTATAAACTCAAACAGTTATCTGGCCTGGGCGCAGTGCACTGGGAAAGGTTCTCTATCCTCTTTTTTTATTTTTCTGAGGAACTGGGGATTGAACTCAGGTCCTTGTGCTTGACAGGGAAGTGTTTATTCTACTGAGCCATTTCCCTGGCCCCTGGGAGGGGTTCCAATGAAGCAGAGACATTGCTGAAATATTCCTGAAAGCAAACTGGGCTCAGTTGTCTTCCTGCCACAGTCATGAGGATCCTGTGCTATGAATACCTCCCTCAGACAGTCCTGTTCTGGGGCTGTGATTTGATGTCTCCTCTCCTCCCTGGATTCGGCTCCTTAGCAAGCTCACAGGTCCCATCATTTAAATGTCTCCAGCTGCCACCACTTCCTCTGTTCAAGAGCTCAGGCTTTTATGTGGAACAAGTCATCTCCTCAGGGATTTTCCTTTCTCCTTCCAGGTCTCTTCACACACAGTCCATCCTGTGTGATCCTGCTGTGGATAGAGTCTTGTTCTGCAGTTGAGGCTGGCCTCAAAGTCCTGGTGATCCTCCTTCCTCCTCTTTTCTCAGCCTCCCAAGTGCTAGGATTTCAGGTATTTGCCACAATGCCCAAAAAGATAGTTTTTTTTTTTAACCTTTTCACTTGGCTTATGTCTTTTGTGATTTGCCTGCGCATTTTTTTCAGATTCAATTCACGCCTAAATGATTTCTCCCCAGGCCAGTCTGAAGTCAGGAGAGTTTTGCTAGGTGCCTCTTAAGGGCTGTGCGCTCTCTGAGGTGAAGACCCCAGGTGAAACCTTGTATGTTTAGGTTTTCCTTGTCCACACTCTTCTCTCATGCCTAGGCTCTGGTTCAAGCCAGGGGGCTTTTCTTCTAAAGGAAACCATTTAAGCGTTCAGTTATTCAGGTTTTTTTTTTTTTTTTTCTGGAACCGGAGCCCTTGCACTTGCCAGGGAAGCGCTTATTCTACTGAGCCATGCTCTTGGCCCCGTTATTCAGTATTATCTTCCCAGTGGAGTTGTCAGCAATCAAATACTGTACCACAGAATCTCATCCCATTTTGGTACAGAATCAAATATTTGTCCAACCCATCTCCTACTTACTTTAATAACATTTTCTGATAGATCGGTATGGTGGCACTCACCTGTAATCCCAGCACTGGAGAGGCTGAGACAGGCCAGCCTGGGTTACATAGTGATTTTTTTTTTTTTCCTAAATAGAGCTTAAGAGCATGGGCTTTAACTTCAGACAGCCACATTATGAAGTGAGCTTTGATTAGGGATAAGGGTTGAAGTTCAGGATTTTTAGGCTTACTTAGCTCACCTGAAAAATGGGCACATTACAGGTCATAGTGTTTGGAAAATTAAGAGAGATAATATTTGTATACATTTGCCACACGGAAGAATGCTCAACAAACGCTGAATAGTGACTTTTAGGAGCGCCTGAGGGTCGGACCCAGCCCTAGGGGCGGGTTTCGGCGCGGGATGGTGCCAGTGACTGTGAAGGTTTGGGCTCCTGGTGTCCCCAAGCCACGCTACTACCTTCGGGCTCCTCGCCGCTCCAGTCCCGGGTTGCAGCCGGGCTGGGATCCTCCTCTCCCGCTCGTCCCCACTCGAGGTCGGGGTCAGTCAGCGCGGCGCGAGGAACCTTGTGTGGGCGGAACTCGAGTGCAGCGGCGGGTGGCTTCCGGGGGAGCCACTCGGGCGACGGGTCGGCGGAGGCAGAAAATCGCCGGACGCCGGGCCGATCATGGACGCTTGACAACCTGCGGGCAGGCGCTGGAAGGCCGAGCCAGCGACTAAAAGGAGGGAGAAGCGGCGCGGACAGGTAGGGGCCGGCGAGAGGGCGGGCCTCGCTGGGAGCCTACGCGCCAGTTTCGGCCGGACCTCCGGCTTCAAGCCAGTAGCTGGGAGAGCCCGCGGCCACGCTGCCCCGCCCCCGCCCCGGGGAGCGCGCCCCGCGGCTCCGCGCTGCATGCCTGCCTGCTGCCCTGCCCGAGCCTACTGAAGGCCGCTGTGCTGGCGATCCCGGTGACCTCGCCAGCTTGCTGCAGCTGTGCTCGCAGCGTCCCCGGCCCCGAGGCTTCCCCTTCGCCCTCGGGTCCATCAAATTAGCGCCCTCCCCTGTCGGGAATTCGCTCCGCTGGCTCCCTCGCCGCTTCCTCGGGCCCTCCCACTCTTTGGGAAAGCGACAATCATCCGCGTCCACGCTCTGCCTCCACAGGCTTTTATGTCTAGGTTGAGATTTTTTGGAGACACCGAAGTTTCTCCCCATTTCCTTCCTTCCTGGTCACCCCTGGCGTCTTCCATTTAATCTTTTGGTCGAGATCTCTATCTGTCCAACAGAGAGGTCCTCTTGGAAGGGCAATTTTTGTTATTTTGATAATCCTCATCGCCTGCCTTCTTCCTCCCCTTCCTGTCGTTCTATCATCCTCTCCTCTTCCTTCCCTCACCTCTTCCTCATAAGCCTTTGTGCCTTAGCACTTTCCTCTGACGGGACCTTCGCAAGAAACCTAAGTTAGGCAAACTGTAATAGTGCAGAAGGTTTGCTATTACATGGATCTGACTCCACAAGAAAACTTAAAAGGTTTTTCTTGCACCAAACTAACCTTTGAATTGACCTTGCTTCACTCTACTACACAGACCTTCCCATCATCTTGTCACACTTCCCAGTGTCTCCTTCGTGGAGGACATGTCTTTTCTTAAGTAGAACTCTGGTAGAGTAGGGACACTGTGTGTCCAAGACATTCAGCCTGCAGTTAGATCACAGTTGAGGACCTTCACCAGCCTACTGGCCTGGGGATGGCAGTACACTCTCTGCGTTGTTTTGTACAAGTTCTGAAGTCCTGTTTAGTAAATCATATCAGTAGAAGGCCAAATACAGGACCCCCTCACAGGTTTTCTAAGTTTGAACTTGTTGATTTCACAAGGTTTTCTCCCTATTTCCTGTGCTTAAAATGATGTCCTCCCATGGAACCCAGGGTCTTGTGTGTGCTATACTCATTCTGTACCACATCCTCAGCCCTTAAATAACTGTTAAGTGAAGCAAGGTTTTTGTCTGTTTTTTTGTATTTCATCTGTATTTGGCTGTAGATGGGATCTTGATGACACACCAGAAGCTGAAATGAATTGCCTCTTAACCAGAGCCTATACATCAGGTAGAAGTAAAACACCTAGAGAGAATTGGGCTTGGTAACCCACACCTCTAATCCCAGCACTAGGAAGGCTGAGGCAGGTGGACTGCTTTGAGTTTGAGGCCAGCACTGGGCTACATAGTGGGTTCAAGGCCAGCCTGACCTATACAGGGTGACCCTTTCTCAAAAACTTAAAAAGAAAAAGTTGGGAGAAAGTTCTGTGTGTTAGTTTCCATTCTAGTCAGCTTTAAGGTTATAGAAGACTATGCTCCTAAAAGAGGGACAGATGAGGAAATGCCTTTTACAAGTATGTTTTAAACCCCTCAGAATTGAGGACAAGTTCCCTTTAATCTGGGTTGAACTCTGCCTATCCCACAAAATGGTTATTCCATTTGGACTCAGTTGCTGTTTTCTTTTTGGGAGCCCTATAAATTTAAGAGTATTCTGGCACTGGTTGTGGTATTCCATGCCTAGAATCCCAGCAAATGGGAGGCTGAGACTGGAAGATGGAAAATTTGAGGTCACTCTGGGCAACTTAGACCCTGTCTCAAAACAAAATATAGGCTGGGGATTCAGCTCAGTAGTAGAGTGTTTGCCTATCATATATGAAGCTCTGAGTTCAATCCCTCATACTGGGATGCTGGTGTCAGATTCTGCAATAAATGAATATGGACATTGGAAAGGAAGAGAAAATATGGACATTGGAAAGGAAGAGAAAGAATGACTGTCACTCTTTTCTTTGGACAGATCTCAAAGCCAGAGAATGGCAGGTGAACAAAAGCCCTCAAGTAACCTCCTGGAACAGTTTATTTTACTAGCCAAAGGTACCAATGGGTCAGCCCTTACTGCTCTCATAAGCCAGGTGTTGGAGGCTCCTGGAGTGTACGTCTTTGGAGAACTATTGGAGCTGGCCAACGTTCAGGAGGTAAGAGTGGCTTCCAAGTGATTTCTGTTTGTGCTAAGCTTTTCAGTGTTTCTCCAGATTTACAAGGCTTCCAGTCCTGGAGGACTGTGGGCTTTGTGAGAAAGGGATACCAGTTACTGCGTCGGGACAGGTGACTGAGGGTGATGTGTGGGGTTCTTTTCATTCAGTATTTTCCCCTGAACTTGGGGAAAATTCTACTGGATGGCTAGTTATCAGAAAGATAGTAAGAAAGTCAAGTTATAGCATAGTGCTATAAATGTGGGCAGATGTTTAGTAGGAATTCTGAGGGGCAGAAAACCTCCAGTGCAGTGTGGACAAGATGGGTCAGGAACATACATAGCAGAAGATTGTACTGTTGAACATGAGATGGACATGAACAGGCAAATAGCACTCCCCATGGAAGAGGACAGTGTGGCACTAAAATAGATGTAGTAAAAAGGCAAGACATATAAAGCAAGGAAGGAGTTGATTTTACTTCGTTGGCTTGATTGTTGTGTCCAGTTTTGGTCACTGCATCAAACATAAGAATATTTGCTGCAAGCTGGGCGTGGTGGCGCAGGCCTGTAATCCCAGCACTCGGGAGGCTGAGACAGGAGGATTGTTGTGAGTTCGAGACCAGCCTGAGCTACAAAGTGAGCTTAAGGCCAGCCTGAACTGCATAGTGAGACCCTGTCTCAAAAAGACAAAAAAAAAAAAAAAAAAAAAAAAAAAAAGAATATTTGCTGCTGATGACCAGATGGCACACAGATAGACAGCACCCAGCACCTTATACTTCTCCCCTCTAACACTTGCATTTTTATTTGAGAAAAGTGCAGACATTCAATATTATTGAAAATATTGAATGAATGCTCCTGGCACTGGCAGGAGCTCTGCACTGTGGCGCTCTTGGTGTGCTGGTGGGGTTGGTTCATTTTCTGTTCTCTGTTCCAGACTGAACAGGGTGGCACATGGCTGTCACTAGCAGACCCAGGCCTTGGTGCTTCATGAGGGTCGTATGTGGGATGCTACTGAGAGCAGCACCCTGTGGCTCTTGGGCTCTTGGTGACGGTGCATGAAGGAGGGGGCTTGCTCCTGCTGGCTGCTTCAGCACCTTGACGATCACCATGATGCCAGCCAGCCCCACCCCTGCAGCCAGTTGTGACCTTCAGGTTATGGGTTCAGTGCTGTCTGCCTGCTTCTTCTTGGTCTGGAGACTGGAGCAGGTCCCTGCAACCATTCTTTTTTTTTTTTGTCTTTTTGAGATAGGGTCTCACTATGCAGTTCAGGCTGGCCTTAAGCTCACTTTGTAGCTCAGGCTGGTCTCGAACTCACAACAATCCTCCTGCCTCAGCCTCCCGAGTGCTGGGATTACAAGCATGTGCCACCACGCCCGGCTCCCTTTTTTTTTTTTTTTTGGTGAAACTGAGGATT
>PVKA01037165.1:0-21197 GCA_004027165.1 Ctenomys sociabilis | reverse complement strand
TTCAAGAGCAACAGGTAACACTCATAAATATCTATGCACCAAACACAGGAACACCCAACTATGTAAGACAAATCTTAATGGACATGAAAAACCTAATATCTAAGATTACAATCATAACAGGAAACCTCAACACCCCCTTATCTCAAAAAGATAGATCAACCAGACAAAAAATTAGCAAAGAAATAGCAGAACTGAACCACAGCTTGGAACAAATGGACCTGGTGAACATATAGAGTGTTCCACCCAACCACAGCTGAATACACATTTTTTTCAGCTGCACACGGGTCATTTTCCAAAATAGACCACATACTAGTCCAGAGTATATATATATATATATTTATATTTATATATATATATATATATATATATATATATATATATATATATTTATATATATATATTTATATATAAGTATATATATAAGTATATATATAAGTATATATAAATATAAGTATATATATAAGTATATATATATATAAGTATATGCAAGAAAACAGAAATTATGCCATGCATATTATCTGACCACAATGCAATGAAACTGGAAATAAATGACAAAAGAAACCAGAAAAAAATCCTAAATTCATGGAAATTATACAACACCCTACTCAGCAATCAATGGGTGGCAGAAGAAATTCAACAAAAAATTCAACAATATCTACAATTCAATGAAAATTCAGCCACAACTTACCAGAATTTATGGGATGTGATGAAAGCAGTTCTTAGAGGGAAAATCATAGCTATGAACTCACACATTACAAAAACAGAACAGGAACAAATAAACACCCGAATGTTGCACCTCCGACATCTAGAAAAAGAAGAGCAAACAAAACCCAGAGCACAAAGACGGGAAGAAATCATAAAGACTAGAGCAGAAATTAATTCAATTCAGATGAAGAAAATAATTCAAAGACCCCACAAATCAAAAAGTTTGTTCTTTGAAAGACTAAATAAAGTTGATTAGCCTCTAGACAACCTCATCAAAAAGAGGAAAGAAAAAATTCATGTACATGGAATAAGGAATGAAAAAGGTGAAATCACCACAAACCCAGTGTAAATTCAGAAGATTATCAAGAGTTCCTTCGAGAATCTTTATGCTCACAGAATAGAAGACACAGAAGAAATGGACAGATTCCTCGAAAGGTACAAATTACCAAAACTGAACCAAGAAGATATAACAACTCTCAATAAGCCAATAACAACCAACAAAACACGAAACATAATAAAAAGCCTACCGACAGAGAAAAGTCCTGATGGATTCACAGCTGAATTCTACAAGAAATAATAGAAGATATAATCCCTAAACTCCTCAAACTCTTCAACGAAATTAAAAAGGAAAAGTCCTCTCAAAATCATTTCTGGAGACAAGTATTATACTGATTCCAAAACCAGAGAAAGACACAACCAAAAAGGATAATCTCCCTCATGAATATAGACGCAAAAATAATCAATAAGATCCTAGCAAATAGAGTACAGCAAATCATCAAGAAGTTCGTACACCATGACCAGGTAAGATTCATCCCAGGGTGCAAAGATGGTTAAATATTCAAAAATCTATAAATGTAATACACTATATTAATAGACTGAAATCTAAAAATGACATTTCAATTGATGCAGAGAAAGCTTTTGATAAAGTCCAACACTCATCCACATTCAAAGTCCTACAGAAAATTGGAATAGATGGACTCTACCTTAACTTGATAAAAGCCATCTATGACAACCCAAACTCTAATATAATCCTAAATGGAGAAAACTTGAAATCTTTTACTCTTAAATCAGGTACAAGACAAGGATGTCCTCTATCAAACCCTCCTATTCAATATAGTTTTGGAATCATTAGCAACAGCCATTAGAAAAGAGGGAGAAATAAAAGGAATAAGAATAGGTAAAGAAGAAGTTAAATTATCACTATTTGCAGATGACATGATGCTTTACTTGGAAGACCCAAAAGATTCCACCGAGAAACTACTAGAACTGATACAGAAATTCAGTAGCATAGCAGGATATAAAGTCAATACTCAAAAGTCAACAGCATTTCTCTACACAGATAACAAGCACACTGAAAGGGAAACAGTAAAAACAATACCTTTTACGATAGCATCACGGAAAGTGAAATACCTTGGGATTCACTTAACCAAGGAAGTCAAAGATCTTTTCACAGAAAATTACAACACCCTATGAAGAGATTACAGAGGATTTCAGAAAATGGAAAGATATTCCATCCTCCTGGATAGGAAGAACCAACATCATGTAGATGGCCATACTCCCAAAATTGTTGTACAGATTTAATGAATCCCTATCAAACTGCCACCAACAAACCTCCCAGACCTAGAGAAGTCATTCTTAAAATTTATTTGGAACCACAAACGACCTAGAATAGCAAAGGCAATCTTGGCCAATAAAGACAAGGCAGGAGGCATCACAATTCCTGATTTGAAAATATACTACAAAGCCACTGTGATAAAATCAACATGGTATTGGCAACGAAATAGACCTGAGGATCAATGGAATAGATTAGAAGGTGCAGAGGCATCTACAAACATACTCAGCCACCTAATCTTTGACAAAAGGACAAACAAGCTCACTGGAAGAAAGATAGTCTCTTTAACAAATGGTACTGGAAAACCTGGCTGTCTACATGCCAAAAACTAAAACTTGACCCAGCTCCATCACCATGCACTAAGCTAAAGTCAAAATGGATTGAAGTTCTAAACATTAAAACACAAATACTCAATCTCTCGGGAGAGAAAGTAGGAGGATCTCTTGAAGACATAGGGGTAGGTAAATAGTTCATGATCAAACATATATTTGCACGGGAAACACTTGAAAGAATCAACAACAGGAATCAACTCTTCTTGAGGAGTTTCTGCATGTCAAAAGAAATTGTCAACAAAGTGAAAAGACAACCTACAAATTTTGAAAAAATCCTAACTAATAAGCAATCAGACAGAGGTCTGCTGTCTAGAATATATAAAGAATTAAGATATAACAGGGCCCTCAAATTTAAAGACCCAATTCAGAAATGGGCATCTGAGATGAATACACACTTCTCAGAGGACAAAATTTAAAAAGCAAATAAATATATGAAAATGTGCTCCACATCGCTAGCCATTTGTGAAATGCAAATAAAAACAACACTGAGATACCATCTCACTCCAGAAAGAAAGGCTATCATAAGGAAATCAACGAACAACAAATGTTGGAGAGGTTGTGGGGAAAAGGGAACACTTCTCCACTGCTGGTGGGAATGTAGACTGGTACAACCATTGTGGAGAACAGTGTGGAGACTCCTCACAAAAGTAGGACTGGAAATCCCATTCAAGCCTGCTATCCCCCTACTGGGAATTTTCCCAGATGAACTGAAAACATTGTATCATAGTGATATATGTGTACCTATGTTTATAGCAGCATAATGTGTGATACCCAAATCTTGGAAACAACCAAGATGTCAACACATAAAGAATGGTTGAAAAAGATGTGGTATTTCTACATAATGGAGTATTATTCAGCTATAAGGAATGATAAACTTGAAGCATTTATATTGAAGTGGATGCTACTTGAACATATACTCATAAGTGAAACCAGACACACATGTGCAAATATCATATATTCTCCCTAGTATAAGAAGTCAAAAGAAGAAATACAAATAGAAATGTACAACAACAACTAAAGACACTTGAGTTAAATAGTTAGGGCAAACTGAACGGCATATGCTGCAGGGTACTAATCAGCTTTTCTTCTGGATGGTTAGCAACCTAAGTTCACATATCAAAGTTGAAGAAACAGAAGAGCCGCAAGGCCAGCCAACATTTTGGCCGTAGCCTTTCAAGGTCAGCAAAGATTCAGGACATAGGAGAACCTGTACTGTAACATCATGAAACTCAGTTGTGCCCCAAATTTTCTGAACAAGAAGATTATGGAGTCACAGAGGAAAGAGATTGATGATGTATAGTGTGCCTGGAGAGAGTCACATGGAGAGAAAATTTTCTCTCAGGTTCTCATAGAGAGCATTGGCTTTGACTCATCTGGATGGATGACACAGACAAAGGATCTACAGAGTAAGGTACAGGATTACAAGATAAACCCTGAGGGGACTTCACTGACCTCATCAAAAACAAAAGCTACATTTTTTGGTATATAGGTCTTGATCTATCTTGGCCTTAACCATCCAGCAGAAAAGTATAAAAATGAGGTGTAAAACATGGGGCCATTATAAGTTTAGCTGTAAATGGCTATAGTCAACAACTACTTCAGATAACTCGCTATTATTTTGGACTGCTGGATTATGTTTGATTGTGTCGCCGAGTTCAGGCACCTATAATGGTTTAATGACAATGTTGTGCCCATCTTTGACAGGTCTAGACAACAAAGGGGGGATACAAAGGAAGAACCATGATGTTTTTTTATAAACAGTACAGTTAGGACAAATATGCATTACTTCTGCATAATTCTATGAGAAACAAGATTTGCGCTAATAGTGTTTGGGCAGGATATTATGTCAGCGTCTAGTACTATAGACAACCACTAGGAAGATAACAAGGTAGAAAGTATTAATTAATGAAACTGTGCTATAATTCAGCTTTAAAAAAATAAGTTAAGTATACAGCTACATTTTCTTAATTCACTGATTAGAGAAATCTCATATAATAGTGTCTCTAAGTAGAATAGCATGTATTCACCTTGTATGACAACAAACCATAACGAGAACAATTTGCAATGCATTAATTATTAAATCTGTCTTGTTAATTTGATTTGAGGTTATTTCATTGCTATTTGTTCTTCAATAAAAAATAAATAAAATATCATCTTTTTAAAAATGCTCTTTCTTGGATTTTTCTATATAATTATGCTTTGCAATAAACCCCAGCCTTTTCTATATAAAATTAATAAATAAATAAATAAATAGACACACATACACACACACACACACACAGGGAGATTAGGACACACAAGGAGATCAGTCTCTCACTGGATGCTACACAGTGCTCTTCCATGCAGAGGCACAGGAAGAGCACTGTGTAACATCCAAGGAGAGACTAGACTGGTGCAGTTGAAAGCCAAGAAACACCAAAAATTGCTGGTCATCGCCCCCAGGTCAGGTGAGGCAAGAAAGCATGACAAGAAGATGCCAGGAAGCTACGTGGTCTCTGAGGAAGCTTCACCTTGGCAGGGAAGCACCCTAACCCTAAACTTCTAGCCTCCACTTCGAGCATCATCAGAGCCCTGACGCAGCATGGATTCCACCCCCGGCACCCATCCCCTGCTCACATGCACAAAATCTCCCATATTAGGAGCCCTAGTCATGTCTAGGGCTAAGGGAGCCCTTGTTCCCTTAGCCCTAGAGAATTAATAGTGTAACTACTGAGCTTAAAACATCTCTAAGGCATCCAAGCGATACCCAACAGATAGTGGAATATGAGTCTAAAGCTCAGGAAAAAGGTCAATGCTAGATGTAATTTGGGAATCACAAACAGCTAGGAGACAACTGTGCCAAATACAATAGGAAGAAAAGGATAGAACAATTCTCAATGGACTTAACAATTGGACAAACATAATTCATCTTAAGGGATGAAGTCTAGTGGGCATGCAGTGGATCGAACTGTGATGGATCTACTCCTCCCATGGTTGTTGTAACTTGGAAATAACAAACATAAACCACTCTTACTAAGTTTAAAAGAGAAAATAGAAAGGAAAGGTGTGTGTATATCACATACAGTCTGCATGATGCATAGATTCTTCCCAGAGTCTTTAAATGCACAAACTTTAATAGATTAAAGCAACACATATTTATTACCACAGTTCGCATGGCTCAGAAGCTAACACAGCTTACCTGGGTCCTCTGCTTAGTCTCAGGGCTCTCAGCCAGGCGCTGGCTGGGGCTTCTGCTCCTTCTAAAGCTCCAGGTTCTCTCCACTGCTGTTGTGACACAATCCACTTCCTCACAACTCTAGGAATCTTCATGGTCTCCTTACTTGAGTCTGTCCAAAGAATCTGTAACTACTTACCACCATTTTTCAGTTCTTGCTTAATTAAACCAAGCATGGCATAATCTGCCTTTTGATAAACCCAGAGTCAACAGGGCAGAGACTTTAATTACACTTGCAATTCATTTTCCTACATAAGATAATATAACCATGTCTGTGGCATCCTACCATATCCACAGGCCCTGTCTGTGCTCAAGAGGAGAGATTGCAGCACACAGAGCAGGAAAATTCCAGAGGGGAGGAAATCTGGGGGTCATCTCAGAGACCTGCCTGCACCAGCTCCCTTGCTGTCCATTCCATGCCAAGCCCAACACTAAAACTAATCAAAAATGTATGGAGCAGCATTGCAGATGTGTTAGTGCACACTGCAACCACAATGCCTCTGCTCCCATCCCAGCTCCACCTCTTTTAACTGTGCAACCTTAAGCAAGTTATTTAACTCAAGTTCCTTGCCTGCAAAACTGGAGCGGATAGTAGTTGGTGCACCACAGCCCCTTTCAAGGACTGAATCAGCTTGCGGGGAGCCATTCGGACTGCTGCAAAGCTAAGGGGCTTCTAAGGATGCCTGAGGATGTGACTGTTTGTCTAGTGCAGATGCACAGGGGGAGATAGTTAGGTAACCATGACTTAGCACAGGTGAACACATATGTGCTGGTTATGGTACTATGTAAGAATGTAGGACTAGGGAGACAGCTCAGCAGCCTGAGCAACTACCTGGCAAGTGTGAGGACCTGAGGGGACCTGTTGATCCCAGATACTGAAACCTTGGAGGTGCCATGTGGCCTCAAAACTGGGCATGGTGATGCACACCTGTAATTCCAGCTCCGAGGAGGCTGAGACAGGGGAATCACTATGAGTCTGAACGGCATAGTGAGATCCTGTATCTGGTAAATAACTATTTTTTAAAAAGAATGTAAATATGAGATAACAACCTGTATAAGAATCATACAATCAAGATGCAGGTAGCTCTTCTTTCTGCTCCGCTCCAGGCTGCCTAATGCTATTGCTAATGCCTTGCACACTGTGTGCTTTGACCTTGGGACCTCACCTGAGAATATCTGCCCTGAGCCCTCTGAGGGGGCCAACACAGCTTACAGATTCAAGCCATGGGAACAGCACCTGGAACACAGGTGCTGTGTGTTACCTACTACTGCTTTCTCTCTTTGGCAGAAGGAATTTGGAAAAAATGAGCTAAATATCTGGACAGGACACAAAGACTCCAATTATCTCAAATATTTTTCCCCTAAAAAAGTATTTTAAATCACTGACCACAACTTTGAAAACTGGAAATATACACAATAAGCAAGGCCTCCATAATAATGACATAGACATTTCTTTCATAGTCCTGTTATGCATGATGCACAAGATATGCAACAAATAACAGCAGGCAACCATGTACCAATTCAAGTTACTTGTCATACCTATGGACCTAAAAGGTACTTATGAGGGAAGTACTGTATATAGAAAAGTGGTACTCATAGCATGGTGTTTAACATTTTCTAAACATTTAATGTACACTAAATAATTTGCTCTAAGTTATCCTTAAAGATTCCTACAGAAAATGACCCATGTGCAGCTGAAAAAAATGTGTATTCAGCTGTGGTTGGGTGGAACACTGTATATGTCCACCAGGTTCATTTGTTCCAAGCTGTGGTTCAGTTCTGCTATTTCCTTGCTAATTTTTTGCCTGGTTGACCTATCTTTTTGAGATAAGGGTGTGTTAAGGTCTCCTGTTAAGATTGTGTTCTTAGGCATTAAGTTTTTCATGTCCCTTAAGATTTGTCTTCCATAGTTGGGTGCTCCTGTGTTTGGTGCATAAATATTTATGAGTTACTTCTTGCTCCTGAATTTTTTCCCCTGACCAATATATAGTGGCCTTCTTTGTGTCGTTTGATCTTTCTTGGTTTGAAGTTGAGACTGTCTGAGAACAGAATTGCTACTCCTGCTTTTTTCTGAGGTGCTAGGGCATGTAGTATTGTTTTCCATCCTTTGACTTTGAGCCTATGAATGTCCTTGTGAGTTAAGTGTGTTTCTTGTATACAGCATATTGTTCAGTTTTGTTTCCTAATCCACTGTGCCAGTCTATTTCTCTTATTTGGAGAATTAAGTCCGTTTACATTGATGGTTATGATTGAAATGTGTTGACTTATGTTTGTCACGATATTTACCTGGTGTTGTTTATTCCTTTGTAACCTGTGTTTAATTGTCTGTCCTGTTTAGTGGGTTCCTCCCATTCTCATTCCATGGAGTTCTGGTCATTGTGGTCTCTCTCTAGAACATCTTTCAGTAGCCTGTGACAGGATGGCTTTGTCATCATGAAATTCTTTAGTTGTTCTTTGTCGTGGAAGTATTTCACTTCTCCATCAAACTTGGAAGAGAGATTTGCAGGGTATAATAGTCTGGGCTGGAATTTGTTTTCGTGTAGGACTTGAAGAACTCTGCTCCATGCTCTCCTTGCCTTCATTGTTTGTGTAGAGAAGTCGGCTGTAATTCTGATGGGCTTTTCTTTGAATGTGAGCTGCTTCTTCTCTCTAGCAGCTTTCAGTATATTATTTTTGTGTTGGATTTCTGGGATCTTAACTATTATATGTCTCAGTGTGTTTCTACTTGGGTTGAGGTTATTTGGTGTTCTGTATGCTTCAGCGGCCTGGATGTTGGATTGTTTCCTGATATTATGGAGAGAAAACTTTTTCTCAGGCTCTCACAGAGAGCAAACTGGTCAAGCATTGGCCGTGACTCATCCACATGGATGACACAGACAAAGGATCTACAGAATAATGTACAGGACTACAATATAAACCCTGAGGGGACTTCACTGACCACATAAGAAACATAAAGTACATATGTTGGTATATAAGTCTTGCTCTATCTAGGTCTTAACCATCCAGCAGAAAAGTATAAAAATAAAGTATACATCAAGGGGCCATAATATTAAGCTGAGCTGTAAATGGCTATGGTCGACAACTTCTTTGAATAACTCACTATTGTTGTGGAATGCTGGACTGTGTTGGATTGTGTTGTCGAGTTCAAGCACCTAAGTTAGTTGAAAGACAATGGAGTGCCCACCTTTGACAGGTGTAGACAAAGGAAGGGGTATAGAAAGAAAAAATCATGATGTGTGTGTACAGACAGTACAGTTGGGATAGATAACGCTGTGCTTCTACATAATCCTATGAGAGGCAAGATTTGCACTGATGGTGGTTGGACAGGATATTATATCGGCTTCTAGTACAATGGTCATCTACTAGGAAAATAATTATTGAATTTTTGATATAATTCAGGTATAAAAAATAAGATAAGTAAACAGCTACACTCTTAAAATCTCCTGATGTTTCTCAGGATCATTTTTGTTTGTTTGTTTTGGCAGAACCAGGGATTGAACTCAAGTCCTTGTGCTTGCCAAGGAAGTGCTTATTCTACTGAGCCATCACCTTGACCCCAACAGCTACACTCTTAATTTACTGATAAGAGACATCTGCTATAATAATGTCTGTAAGTATAATATCATGTATGCACCTTGCACGACACCAAAACATTATGAAAACATTTGCAATGTATTAATTTATTGAATCTGTCTTTTTAGGGTGTCTTAAAACTGTCTGATTGATATTTGTACTTCAATAAAATAAAAAATAAATTAAAAAAATAAAAAAATAAAGATTCCTACTGATAGCTAGTGTAATTATATTCACTTTTGTTTATTTTAGTCAAATACACTCAAATAAAATCTTAACATTAGAATCAAGGAAATGTTAGCACTCAAAGGGATTTTATGAATCAAGCATTGTATTTATGAGAAAATTTAAGTAAGCTGTTTGCCCACAATGTCACTTAACACCTTGTGACAAAGCATAGATGAAATCCTGGTTTTCTGGATCCCCATTCTAAGGTAACTCCACTAATTTTAATAAAATATAAAGTATATGTAAAAATCTCAAATATACACTAAGAATTATCATTTCTTCATGGAGGAACAGAGTCTTTTATTATTATACACTGGTTCTCGGTCTGAACATTTTCCTTGTCTAGAAATCAGCTTTGTCTAAAGTTAATACAGCTATCCTAGCTTTCAATAGATTAGGGTTGGTGAAGTGAATCTTTCTCTGTCCTTTAACTTTTAATCTATCTGAATTTTATACATAAAATAAGTTTCTTATAAACAAAATATAACTGGGTCTTAGTTTTTGATCCACTTTGACAGTCTTTCTCAATTGTTGTATTTCCACCACTTACACTTTCCATGATTGAATGCCTTAAAGTGATTATGTACAGTAATCCTTGCTATAATGTCTGCTATATGTGCCACTATTTTCTACTCATTTTCTTTACTCTTACTTCTTTTTTCTTTCACTGTTTTTCTATTGCTTTTTTTTTTTTTGAGGGGGTAGGGGGAGGGTCTACATGGTGTTCAGGGTCTCACTACTAGATTGGACTCCTAGTAATCCACCTGTTTACAGCCTCCCAAGAGCTGGGATTACAGGCGAGTGACACCACGCCCAGTCTCATCTTCTCTGTTTTTAACATTTTATATGGTTCAATTTTCTTTCTTCTCTTAGCAAGTCAATTATATTCCTTTCCAAAGTTTTTTTAGTGATTTCCCTAAATGTTGCAAGTGACATTTACAAGTAATCTAAATCAATAACACCAAACCACTTCACAAGTGTAGGTGACTTATAAAACAATATTCTCATGGTTCTTCACCCATCCCTTATGATATATTCATTCTTGCCACTTCATCATAACTTACATCGATCCAATGTATTGTACCTATTATTATTTTGAAGAAACAGATTTCCATTATATCAATTAAGAAGAAGAATTTCTTTTAATATTTCTTGCATGGCAGGTCAACTGGCAACAAATTTTGCCAAATATAGAATTCTGAATTGCACAGGTTTTTTGTTTCTTCCAACGCTTTAAATATTTCATTCTATCATCGTGCTTGCATGATTTGCAAATGGAAGGTTGGTATAATGCTTATCCTTGCTTCTCTAAGGAAAAGGTATTTCCTCCCTCTGACTTCTTTCAAGATTTTCTTTTTTTTTTATTTTCTGAAGTTTTAATGTGATATGCCAGAAGATAAATCTAGTTGTCTGTCCTATTTAGTATTCTTTCAGCTTCCTAAATCCACAGTTAACTGTCATTAATTCTGAGAAATTCTCTATCATTATTCAAGTTTTTCTGTTCCTTTCTCCACTTTGGTCTCATGATAGTCTCACTGCACACCTGACACAGACTTTGCAATCATCTCATAGCTTGCTGAGGTTCTGTGGGTTTTTCTCCTTTTCTCTTAGCTTTTCAATAAATTTTCATGGACACATCTCCAAGCTTTCTGAGTCTTTCTTTGGCCATGCCAGTCTATGCTGGAGCTGAAGGGCATTCTTCACTTCTGTCACTGTGTTTGGTTCCTTTGCAGAGTGTCCTTCTCTGCTTGTATTATGCTCCTCTTCTCATATGTTATCTGTGTCTTCCATTGGCACTGTTAGCTCACACATCATGATTATTTCAAATTTCTAATCTGATGACTCCAAAATCTCTACCACATCTGAATCTATGTTTGGTACTTGCCTTTTCTCTTTAGACAAATTGTCTATTAAAAACAGATTCTACCATTCATATGAAAAAGACCAAAAACAAACAGAATAGTCAATGCAACATTGAAGAGAAAAAGTTAGAGGACTGATATGATCTGACATTAAGATATACTATAATGTAATATTAATTAATTTAGTAATGATATTGGACAATGATGGACTAAAAGATGAATGGAATCAGATACAAGGGCAAAAAGTAGACCTAGGCAATAGAGTCAACTAATGTTTGACAGAGAAACAAAGGTAATACAACCAAAAAAGGATTGCTTTTCAACAAACAGTACTAGAACAATTGGATATTCACATGCAAAAAAAATCTAGACACAGACCTTATGCATTACACAAAAATTAACTCAAGGTTAATGAAAACAAAAGCTTAATGGATCACAAATATGGCAGGTTAACTAATGAGCAACTTGTAACACCAAGCTGACCTGAAGTAGCATGATTCTGGGTATGGGAGGCCCATTTGAAGATTGTTGCAAACAGTAAACAAGCAGAACTGGAGGAGAAGGTGATGTGTGGGTTGATTCTCCTGGAGAAGCCTGTCACACTGGTTTTCTTGATGTGAACTAAGCAGTTTTCATTTTCAGAGGAGCTCAGGTCCTTGCTGTTGCTGAGAATGCCTACAGTTATCTTCAGGGGAATTTTGATCCATACCTTGAATGTCACTTCCTGCTCGTGCAGATCTCTCTGCCTGCTGGTACAGATCCCTTCTAAAATGGTGCAGACTTTCTAGCTTTGAACACTGGCCTTTGGGTCTTCCCAGTGTAAAATCCTTTATAAAGATCTGCATGAGGCATTGTCATGGTCCCTAAACTTCCACCTGGACGCATGGAGGACCATGTCATGGGTTATAGATCTTCAGCTGGCTGCTGCAGGACATTTCATGGGATTCAGGCTCTCAGCTGGACACTTTGGGACTCTAATGTGTGGAAAGATCTATTGCGCTCTTCTGAATTTGACTTCACTTTTTGGGTGATACTATAAAATAATCCTACAAAGTATATATCCTGTATTAAATCTATTCCCCTGAAAACCATGACTCAAGAATAAGCTTAAATGTAAGCTCAAAACTTTATAAATTCTAGAATATATAATATAAGAGGGCTGAGTGAAATATTTCATGCCTGTGATACAAGAGGATGGATGAGGCAGGAGATCATTGCAAGTTGAGGCCAGCCTGGGCTACAAAGTGAGTTCAAGACCAACCTGAAATGCATGGAAAAACAACCTGCCTCCCAAAAATAATAAATGATATTCGACCCAGACCCCAGGCCCTGCATGTGAGGGAGACCACCCAGAGTCCACCAGGTCCTGACAAGACCCAGGGCCAGCATGTGAGTGAGACCACCTGGGACCCACCAGATCCTGATTCAACCCATGCCTGGAGTATGAGTGAGACCACCCTGCCAGATCTTCATTCGACCCAGAGCCCAGGCCCAACATGGAACCCTGCTGCAGAACTCCCTGCAAAGAGACTAGAGGCAAGACCCACCCAACTGATTCAAAAGCAGAACATCTTGCCTGAGTGGCACAGAGGGTTCAACTCCGAGGGCTGCAGCAGGAAAAAGCGGAGCACAGCAACCAGACCCAAGCCACACCCACTTGGATAAGTTTGAACTTGGTAGATCCAGAACTGGTCCTAAGGTAATAACTCTATTTAACATGTACACCAAAGGTCAGAAGAGAGTGTCATACAAAATGACAAAGAGAAGGAACAAAAATGCAGTCTCAGGCCTCAAGCCCACCCAGAACAAATGCAGGAGACACTAGTATAGGGGAAATTGGAAATCACACATCGGAAATAATAGCTTCAGAAGTAAAGAAACAACTGCAGAAAGGTATAGAAGAAATAAGATCAGAAATAATTTCTTTTTTTTTTTTTTTTTTTTTTTTTTTTTTTTTGTCTTTTTGAGACAGGGTCTCACTATGCAGTTCAGGCTGGCCTTAAGCTCACTTTGTAGCTCAGGCTGGTCTCGAACTCACAACAATCCTCCTGCCTCAGCCTCCCGAGTGCTGGGATTATAAGCATGCGCCACCACGCCCGGCCAGAAATAATTTCTGAAGTAAAAGAAGAAATGATAACTATAATGAAAGAAGTACTAAGTGCTTCTAAAGAAGACACTGATAAAAAAAAATAGAGCAAATATAAAAACAATGGAATCCTTGAATAAGCAATGTAGGAAAGAAATAGAATGCATGAAACAGATTCCAAGTGCTATACAGAACATTAAAACCTCGATCACAAGCTGGCAAAAATGGTTGAATGAAAGTGAAAATAGAATTTCAAACCTTTAAAGATTCCACTGCAGCTAGTGAAAAGGTAAGAAAAGATCTCTTAAAAACAACTAGGATGCAGGAAAAAATAATTTAACACCTGCAAGATGATGCAAAGGTGAACAATGTGAGACTAATAGGCATCAATGAGAAGAAAGAAGTCGATACAAATGATATAAAAATAATATGGATGGAAGTAATAGCAGAAAACTTCCCAAATATGGGAAAACAATCTGATATTCAGGTAACCAAAGCACATAGAACTCCAAATAACATCAACTCAATTAAAAACACACCCAGACATACAATAATCAAGTTCCCAGAAATTTAGCACAGTAACAGTATACTAAAAGCCTCTAAAGAAAATAAACAGATCACATTTAAAAGGAAACCTATCAGAATAATGGCAGATTTCTCTTCACAAACCATCAAGTCAAGAAGAGCATGGAGTAAAATACTACAACTCTTACAGAAAACAAATTCCAACCCAGACTGATACCCTGCAAAACTCTTTCAAGAATAATGGAGAAGTGAAATACTTCCATGACAAAGAACAACTTAACAATTTCATGATGAAAAGCCAAGCCTACACAGACTACTAAAAGATGTGCTAGAGAGCCGGGCGTGGTGGCGCACGCCTGTAATCCCAGCACTCGGGAGGCTGAGGCAGGAGGATTGTTGTGAGTTCGAGACCAGCCTGAGCTACAAAATGAGCTTAAGGACAGCCTGAACTGCATAGTGAGACCCTGTCTCAAAAAGACAAAAAAAAAAAAAAAAAAAAGATGTGCTAGAGAGGGAGAGAAATGACCACAATTCCATGAATGAGAATGGAAAGAATCCACCAAATAGGGCAAACAAATAAAACACAGGAGAATAAGAGGTATACAATAGTAGTCTTTCAGTTATTCTTTTAATACAGCAGCAAAATAGTTCCATAAGCACACTATACAAATGAACTCCCCCTGTACCCTTTTGGGTCATAATTCTATCTGGATCTACAGGGTGGATATCAAGGAAATAGCAGTAGCAAAGTCCCACAAGTGACACCTGGCCACCAGCAAGAGTCGTGAACATCAGCCATGTGAATGACACACTAGAATTTTATGCAATATCCTATCCCCAAACTGTCAGAAGTGATGGTCACTTATTTGTCATTCCAGTATTTATCTTATGTTTTATTCTTAGTAATTCTTTACTATCATGAAAACTTTTTCTTAGTTTAATTGTTTTGAAACATTTAATTTTTAATTAATTGGTATTTAATTTTCTAAATATTGCTTCATCTTAATTTTCATTTTGAGATATATAGTGTATCTTTGACTTACAATGTATTTAAAAGACATGGTATGATATTTTCTCCTAGTATTAGAAACTTTAAAGAGTATATTTCCATTTTCCATTGACTTTATATTACTTCTTCCTTGTCTTTTATACACACACACACATACATGAAAATAAAAATGTGTATAATAAGATTGATACTATTTCATAGAAATCTTTAATGACCTTTTAAATGGGTTTATCTAATATATTTTACATAGTCCTGCCTAACTATCATTTTGAGAGCTCTTTATTCTTTATCCAGGAGCACATAGCAACTTCTCTTACCTTCTAAATTACACTTCTTGTTATTTCCTATATGCTATGTCTGGAGGTAATAGGATATTTTGGGTTTGTATGACCAGAAAATATTTTACTTTTAGTTTTCAAAGGTATGTTTGTTAAGTATAAAATTCAAAAAATACAGATCTTTTTTGTTTTCTTTCAGTCCTTTAATTAGTCTACTTTCTTAAACACTTGGTCTTTTTTTTTTTCTAATGTGGAATAAGATGCTATTTAATTTTGTTCTTCTATAGGTAATATTTTTTATGTATACACTTTAATGATTTTTTTTCTTTACAGTACGTTTTGGACAACTTCATTTCTATGTATCTTGGCATGATTTTATTCAAATTTCTTGTGCAAAAGGTTCATTTTTCTTGGCAATGTGGTGTTATAAGTTCAACTAAATTCAGAAATTTTAAATCATTAGATTTTTTTGCCTACCCCTTTCTACTTTGAGAATTCTAATTATATGAATATAAGTTTCTTGATTTTTGACACAGAGTGAACAATTATATGACTGATCTGTAAATTCTTCATTTTTATTTTGGACAATTTTAATAGTTATATTCATTTAAGTTTCTAAATCTACTTACATTGTGCAATCTATTATTAATCTCATGCTATATATTCATCTCAGAAATATTTCTCTAAAATTCACTGTCTACATCTTACATCTTTCACATTTCAATATTTGTCTATAATTTAATATGATATGTAATTATTGATTTTCAGTAAAGTTAATGAAAAAATGATAAAAGCAAAGTGATGTCAAGTTTGGCAATGACTTAAAAGCAACAAATATTAAAATTAATGAAAGAAAAATGATAACTTGATCTTCATTTAAATTGAAAGCTTCTGTTCTGAAAATCCATCATTGTGAGAATTACGTTAGCTTTCTGTTACTGTAACAAGATACCTAAGAAAACAGTCTTAAAAGAAGAAAAGTCTATATTGGCTCCTGGGTTCAATGCATAGTAAATTGGCACCATTGCTTTTGGCTTGTGGCTAGGCACAGCATCATGGCAAAAAAAGCACGTGGAGGAACAGCAATGCTCTACTCTTGATGGATTTCATTAATCTCAGATCCCAAAGATTCCATGCCCTCTCAATAGGACCATGGGTTGGTGACCAACCGTTCAGCACATGGCCTTGGGAGATATTTAAGATCCTAGCCAGAATAAGAATAAAGAAACAACACAACCACTGGGAGAAAAATCTTTGCAAAATAAATAACTGATAAAGGTCTTATATCCAAAATGTACAAAGAGCACTTAAAATCCAACAATAAGAAAACAAATAACCTTGTTCATTTGCAAAATGGGCTAAAGCTGTGAACATACTTGGCATTTACATATGGCAAAGAAAGAAAGAAAACACCTCATGGCCCATATTCTTAGGGAAATTCAAATAAAAACATTAAGAGACCACTACACATCTCCAAAATGACTAAAATATATGGGCCAGCAAGACAGCTCAATGGTCTAAAGTGCCTGCTTAGGCAAGCTTAGGCAAGTGCACAGGGACTGCCATCCAATCTCTGGCACCATATGCTGTTCCAGCCCTGCCCCCAGGGCGGGCTGAGCTGGCCACATACAAAAGAAAGTCTAAAATCTAAACATTGATATGATCAAGTAAATACTGTTCAAGACGTGGAACAACATAAACATTTATTACTCTTGAGAATACAAAGTGGTACAACCAATTTGAGAGACAGTTTGGCACCTTTTTACAAAACCAAATATATACTACCTAGGACCTAGAAGTCATATTACTTAACATTTACCAAACAATTTAAAAACATATATCAAAAACCTGCATGTGGATATTTATAACAGCATTATCATTGTTGCTAAAACCTGAAGCAACCAAGATGTCCTTCAGTGGACCGATCAGTGGTGTCACATCATGGAAGGACTTAGATGCACACTACTAAGTGAAATGAGCCCAAGCAAACAAGGTACAAATGATATGATTCCAATTGTATGACATCCTGGAAAGACAATACTGGAGTACCATCCAAAAGACCTGTGATGGCCAGAGGTTTACAAGGAAAAGATGAGGTGAAATGCAGGAGGGTTTCAGAATAGTGAAAGTATTCTGTACATTATTACCATATAATGGCAAAAGTAGAGCATGATCTTATGAAAATTAATTTAATTATGCAACACAATAAGTGAATAGTATGGATTATGGGTAATGATAAATCCTCAATATTCTTTATTAATTGTAACCAATGCACCACCACTAATGCAAGATGTTAGAAACTGGGGGAAAGACATCCCAGAGAAAAGAAACTATGCAGAAACTCTATAAAGTTTCTGAACAATTTTTCTAGAAACATGAAACTACTCTAAAAAATAAACTGAAATCTTTAAAATTCTCTACAAAGACAGTTTTCTAACACTGAAAGTCTCAGAGCAAAAGCAAAGTGCAGTTTATCAAACAAAATGGTATCTACATGCAATTTTCCAAGAGTGCTTTTCTCTAAATAGCCCTGAGCTGTTTTTTCAGACTCAAGTAAATAAGCTGAGTTTAGGGCAGAGCTTGTGATTCATCCTGGGCTATTTTCTACAAAGTAGAAAAACATCCCCCATCAATCCTTCACTGAATTACTTCTTTATGTCTCCTCACTCCCCAGAGCCTCCAATATTATATATTTTAAAGCTTTTCCTCTCCGACATTTATCTCACCATGATCATTATTACATTAGATCATCCCCTCTGTTTCTCTCAACAGACCCTGACTCTCAAGGCATCTCTGAACTCTTTATCTTCCTTGCTATCCTGTGATTCAATCTTCCAGAAATTATTCCTATTTTTCAAATCTTCTCCTTAATTTTTCTCCTGTTTCAGGTTCTCTTTAAAGAGTGAGTTTATCAAACAAAATTCATGAATTCAACTTGCAACAATATATGACTAAGAAATAAACAATATAGAAAAATGAAGTACAGTGAGATTAAGAGATTCTTACCTTAAGATATACAAGTATTAGAGCTCTCTTGAGAAGCAGAACCAGTAGGATATAGAAAGACATGAAAAGATTTGTAATGAGAATAAGCTTGGGGCTGGGGAGATGGCTCAGTGGAATAAGCGCTTCACTGGCAAGCACAAGGGACTGAGTTTAATCCCTGGTTCCACCAAAAAAAAAGTTGTTGAGAATAAGCTTGTGTCATCAGCAAGGCCAAGATGTCCCACAATGTGCCATCTACAGGATGGAAAGCCAGTCAATCTGGTAGGAAAATTCAGCCCAATGAGAAAAGAGAAGAATTGGCCTAAGTCTCAGAGTCTGTGGCCCAAGAACTAAGAGCTCAGGTTTCTAAGAGCAGAAGAAGATGGGTATGGTGTGTCAGCTCAGGAAGAGAGTACATTCGCCCTTCTTCACTTTTTCATTCCATCTGAGGCCTCAATGGTTTGGATGATGCCAATTCACACTGGTAAGGAAGAATTTTCTTTACTCAGTCTATTGATGTAAATGTTAATGTCCTCCAGTGCCACCTCACAGACATCCACTAATGTTTCACCAGCTCTTTAAACCAATCAAGTTGACACATAAAATCAACCATCACAGACTATGTAGTGAGTGAACTGTGAAGTTGAATAGACTGTCTTTCGCATCCCAGTCTCCTACCCATCATTCAAGACTAGACTCAAACATCGCTTCCCCCCTCTGTTTGCTCATGAAGACCTCCTCACTCCTTCCTTCCATGTTGCTGTACTACATATCACATGCCCGTCTTTCCTTAGAAGATCATAAACTGTGATTTCAGAAGCAACCTCTTGATCTGAAGCATTTCCTCAGTAGCCGGGAGAATGTTACATAGTTATTTTCAAATGAATACAACATTCTACTAATATTTTATATAGGAGACTTTACAAGGCTGACCATACATTAGGCCATGAAAAAGATTAAAGAATTGACCTCATCTAGAGTTATGCTCTTATACTAACAAGATCAAAAGTACACAGAAGTAATTCACCAAATATGGATAATCTGAGTAAACAAAAAGAAATTCTGCAAGAAAATAGATGTAAAAAATATTTCTTTAATATAAAAGACGTAAAAATAAAAATCATAAGGTTCATTTACTTCATGATGAGTATACATTCATGAAGGATCCCATTAAATGAATAAGGAAACAAACCACAAATTGGACAAAGACATCAGCACAGTTATTTGACCAAGTGTTTCAATTCAAAATACATAAAGAATTACCAAAGCAACAGAAAAATGTGGAAATGAAAATGGAAAAAATTCTTAAGTTCAGTTTCTTTCCGTTTTACTATATTGATTATATCTCTCAGGTTTTATTTATTCTTTCAGATTCTTATATCTGGGAGACAATACAATATTTATACATGAGGCTCTGATTTAAACAAGAAAGATGAGAGAAAGGAGAAAACATAGGAAAAAGGCAAGGAGGAAAAACATGCAAGTATGCATACAGGATGGCTGAGATGATTGCATTCATAATTTCCGTCAGTTATTTTTTTAATAGCAGTTAACATTTAAAATTTTCCCCTTGACTCACTCTGCATGCTGCTACCTGCAATCTGAGCATACATGAGGACAGCAATGTGCAGGACAGAACACACAATTCAGTGCCTCTTATCTGGGTTTTCTAAATGTGTACCATGCTAATATCTTATCAGTTATTATACTCTTTTTAAAATAAGTTAAAACAAAAACAAAAAAGGAAAAAATTTAACATTTCTTGAAAACAGGAGCAAATGTTCAGTTATTCCCCCAATCCGGCATGTATGCTGTTGTACGCTACCCTGTTTTTGTCCTTTTTACTATTTGTTTTCGTTTCTGTTTTTACTCTTCAAACTGAAATAACATAAAATAAACTTTTACTACATTTTAGTAAAACTGTTTCCAAAACCATATCTTTCTAATTTCAAACATTCTTTTTTTTCAAGCATTCTTTAAGATAACAGCTTTTGGCAAATCACAACTGAGACTAGTGACATCAGAAATAGCTCAACAAAAATTTTTACATAACTTTTATTATGATTCTGGTAGTCTCACCCTGACTATCTATATATGCTGAGACGTGTAAACCAAGAGACTGCCCTGAAGATAGCAGTGTGTAATAGAGGGGTCACGCTTGGAACGCCTGCCATTCTGGTCTGCTAAATACATACTTCTTGTCATGACATACCAATGATTACCATACAGTCTCACAAGTAAATGTTTTTCTATTTGGCAATAAATGAGAAAAAGAAAAAAGGACACAACAAAAAATTGTTACAGGACTGTCCTGATACAATCCTGTATATGGTTAGATTTCTAAATTTCTGTATAAATATATGTGTTTATTCCTATTTAAAAAATTTTTTCCTCATATTCTGTAAGGACTTAAAGTTCAGTACATCAATACTAGATAGAAAATACCTATTCCACATAATGCCTAAAACGTTTGATATTTAAACAGATAGTTAGGGTAAACTGAATTGCATATGTTGCAGGGTAGTAATCAGCTTCTCTTCTGGATGGTTAACAACCTAACTTTGCAGATCAAAAATTGGAAAAAAGGAAGGCCCTTGCCTTTCAAGGTCAGTGACGACTCAGGACATAGGAGAACTTGTACTGTAACATCATGGAACTCACTTGTGCCCCAAATTTTCTGATCAAGGAGATTATGAAGCCATAGAGGAATGGGATCAATGATCTATAGTGTGTCTGAGGAGAATCACATGGAGAGAAAACTTTCTCTCAGGCTTTCGAGAGCAAATTG
>PVKA01037164.1:0-21101 GCA_004027165.1 Ctenomys sociabilis | reverse complement strand
AACAGATGTGCCTCCAGCCACAGTTGCAATGTGCTCTCATCCTCTGTACTGACTCCTTTGAGGACCAAGTCCTCTCTGACTGCCAATTAGCATTTTTTCCCTAATTTAGCTGTCTATAATATTCCTCCTCTGAAGATATACCCCTAACTGCCATGAGGGAGCAAGGAATGATGACTGTTTTGGTTGCTTTTGCCTGAAGCGGGGTTTAAATTGTGATTGGTAGTAAGAGATAATCTCCAGACGGTCCATCTGATGGCCCATAGTAGACATCAGGTGTTTTCATGTTGGGTAGGCATAGAGCTTTCAATCTGGAGGAGATAACACCAAAGAAATAGTTAAGTATGTATGGGCTAAATGATAAGATCAACAAGACTATTGGGAACACAACCAACAAATATTTCCACCAGGAAGAGCCAGTAATAGTTTCCCAGAAAGAAGATAAGAAGGTGTTCCAGGGAATTTCAGACTCAGACATTTAATTTAATATCTTGAGCAGCTAGTGAAATATTAGCAGGAGGATCAGATATGTACACACAACATTGAGTTTTCATAACTGTACAAGTACCCCCTCGTGCTGCTATTAGAATTTCTAATGTCATCTGATATTTTTGGACAGCTTGCCTTGTTCATCAGAGAGAGAGAGAGACAGAGAGAGAAGGAGAGACAGAGAGAGGAGTCAATATGTCATTTTAGGCCCATTGATTATAGTTTGCCAAGACCTTTATATGTTTCAAGATCCAAATGATCAACTCAGTGAAATACAATTCTAGATCATCAACTTCATAGATTGGATAAGTTTTGAGATTTGATGATATTTTGGACACTCCTGCCCTGTAGTCATGTAAATCCCAGTATGTATCTTCCTGTCCATCCAGCCAGGGCCACAGATTGGTTCCACCCATCTAATTCTGGGGCAATTAAGCCATTGTGTTGCAAATCACTTTTTGCCCTCCAAAGTTAAGGCGTGCATAAACTGTACAAGGGGTGTCTATCCCAAGTATTTAGTAGAGTTAGGCCAATAAGAATAAAAGTGATTCTTTGTTCCACCAAGTTGTCCTACAGTTGAAGTTAAGCACATATAATTTTTGCATGTTTGAAAGTAGCCATTTTTATATCTGTAATTGTTGGCTCTCATGATAGGACCCTTACTCCTAATAGAGGTTCTATTAATGCCTGTACAGAGGCTTTAGTGGCATTTTTAGAAAAAAAATTAATTAGGTCTAGGAACACTAAAGGTGGTATTTGTAGTCTACTTAGTTACCTTGTAATGGTACGCTAAACTATGAACCACTGAACATTTGTGTGCCTCATCAATAGAGTCTTGTAACTTATTTCAATCATCTCTTTGAAGTGGGGACACCCACCAAGGAAGTCCTGATGTGCTTCTCAAAGGGAGTAGGCCACATACATATATAGCAAGATATTAGGTACAATAACTCTGTGCTTTTGTTGTTACATATTAGAAATAAGTTGTACATTTTTTAAAAGTCGTAAATTAGAAAAAGGGATAAGAATAACATTTTTGATTATTTATCTAAAGATTTCATTTTCTTTTGAACAATAATTTTAAGTCTTCTGTGGGTTCTCTGGAGTACCTAAGTTGCTGCTCACACTTAGTGAGAATCTCTGGATCTCAGGCCTTGAGTTGGGTGCGGTAAATTTAGGAGCACAGATCTATTACCTTGACAGTTGATGGTACTGTTAGATCATGGTGTGCAATCCTTCCCCTTCGTCCTAGAGAAGGAAGCGATGAGGGAAGAGATTTGTGCTACTGTTATGTTTCTGGGGTAGAATATGAGATTTTTATTTTCCTTTTAGGCAGAGATTTTGTTAGCTGTTGAAGAGTCTGAAATTTAGCCAGTGAGGTAACATCCTTTAGCAAGGCATATGTTTCTCTATCAAAAAGGAGAAAATCTTCAGTGAGAAAAAGTCATTTATAAAGCACTTTAAGTGGGCTGACACTTAGAATTTGAAGTACTTTTTTTTTTTACTTTGATAATTGCTAAAACTGTAGACTGGTTTAATCACTATAAAAAATCTATATGGATATTCCTTTAAAAAACTAGGATTAGAGGTCCCATTAGACCCTAATATTCTCCTTCTGGGTATCTTTCCAGAAGAATTAAAAACAACAGGGTCACAGAGCTAGCTCAGCAGTCTAAGTGTCTGTCTGGTAAGTACAAGGACCCGGGTTTGATCCCCGGTACCAAGAGCCAGCCACCAAGACTGGGCTGGTGGTGCATACTATAATCCCAGTGCTGGAGAGGCTGAAGCAGGAGGCCCACTATGAATCCAGGCTGCATAGTGAGAGCCTGTACCAAATACATAAAATTAAAGAAAACCAAACCACAATATATGTCCATCATGTTTCTAGCAGCAAAAATAGCAAAAACTCTTATGTGTAAACACAGTATTGTCTCACTACTGTGAGGAACTGAACAAGTAAGTAAGATCCAATATGTACAATTGATATTGTGAATTGGGAAGATTTTTCAAAAGAAAATATAAACTGTAGTGGGAAAGGGAAAATGATGAAGTGAAAAGGAAAAACTATGTTCATACACATGCAACTAGTTTCTCTTAATTCATTGAAAAGAAAGGTTTGTAATAATATTGTTTGGACAAGTTATCATGCCTGTATCTTGTCCTCTGAATAACTACTATAAAGATAACATTATACAATGTATTAATTATTGTAATTCTCCTACTAACTTATTTTGAAACTATTTTATTGTGATCTTCTTCTCTTTAAAATAAAAAAGAACTGAAAGTAGTGAGATCACTGAAGTAGTTTGCTATGCCATTTGTAAAGACGTCTCTTTAGTCTTATTTGTTTTTCTACCTTTCTTGATGATTATGCCTCAATACACAATGAAGGTAATGAAGAATGTCTAGTGTCTGAGAGACATCCTGTGTGATTGTTGCTTAAAAAAAGGCCCATTATCACTCTGTAAGCGCTTAAAAAGTCCAAATCTGAGGATGATTTTTCAAGACCAAACCTTTTTACCATGTCTGTCTTCTTGTTGTTGTTCTACAAGGGAAGACCTCAATCCAGTTTGCAAAAGTATCTACCCAGACCAATAGGTATTGGAGCCCCACACTCTTTAGCATATGAGTAAAACCAAGCTGCAAATCTTTTCCTGAGAATTTACCATGTCTCTGTATACCTGGAGGAGCTACAGTCCAGTTAAGAGGATTGTCCGTTCACCAGAGCTCAGTTGTTGTACTATCTGAGAAAGTCCCTCTCCTATGAACAACCTTGAGGCCATCTGCTGGGTCTTGTCTCTCCCCAAGTGAAAGTTCTGATGTAAAGACATAATGATTTTCCATTGACTAACACCATGAAGCAGCAATAATAAAATCATTTGCTTATCACTATCCTGATGGGAGGAATTAACACCCATGAGAGAGATCCCAACTGATGCCTGATTGAAAATATTTAGGTGGAGTGTAACAAAGGGAACCTTCCCAGATCAGAGGGGCCTAAAGCAGGGATTCTTGAGCAGCTTCTTTTTCAGCTGCATCAGCCAATTGATTACCTTTAAGATATTTTGTCAACTCTTGATGCCCTATGAAATTCTACCACTGTGGAAGGTAAATAGATGATAAAAGTTTATCTAACTCTTTATACTTTAAGGGGCTCCACTGGCTATTTTATAATTGTTTTTTCTACATATGGTTGCATGGGCATGAAGCACAAGGAAAGCACACTTTGAATCAGTATAAACATTAACTTTTTGTTCTTTATTGAGTTGTAAAGCTGCAAGTTCTGTGAGTTGGACACTAATCATGGGAAAGTGAGGTATGTTTAAGTGTCTAATGTAGAGTCACTGTTGTATGCCCTAAGTTTTTCTCTCATTTTCTATGAAGGAAATACCATCACAGAAGAGGGTCAAATACAGTCACTAAGGAACATGTCCAATACTATTTTGTGCTGTGAATGTAAAAAGAATTCTGCTTGTCATCATATTTCTTAGCCTCAATGTTTTTTTTCTGTCATTTTTTTGGTAGAAAGGTGGAAGGGCTTAAGGAGGAACATGTCTTTATTTGTATAGGTTAAGTACTACCAAGTGACTGGCACTACCACCTCCCTTATCCATCTAAGGTCCTGTGTCAACCTCTACTCATCATTGGGCTTTTGTGTTCTCAAGTTTGGAGGGCTGTAGGGACAATTACAGAGTATAAATAAACTTTTTTCCCTTAGGTCTTCAATTATAGGCAATATAACTCTAAATGTTTCCTTGCCTTGTCTCTGGCAAGGAAAAACTGTGGGATTTCTGAGATGTATTTGGACTAGGACAACCCTTATTGGTTTATTATTAGTTGTTGTTGTTGTTGTTGTTGTTGTTGTTGTTATTATTATTATTATTATTATTATATATTTTTGGTTGTTCATATTTAAGAATTTATTTCTGTCTCTATGAGAGGGAGGCAGTGTACCTGAAATGGTTGCATGTACATTACAACATTTAAGCAAGATATTATATCTCTCCCCAAGAAGAGAACTGGACTCTCAAGAATAATCAAAAAGGAATTGGAGAATAGAAAGCCATCTTAGTTACATTCTAAGTACTGTGAGAAATAGTGAGTTATCTAATGACTCCTTTCACTGGAGTATAACGGCTGGAAGGAAGGCAGGCAAAGAAAAGAAAGCCCAAGAGACACACACCAGTTATTGGTAACAGATTGGTTTCTTCTCCCTCTAGAGTCAGGATACTGGGTGATCCACTATGGAGATGCCATTCCCAGAGAAAGAAAGCAGAGAGTGCCCCTGGGCCCTTGAGTCTTGCTGGACCCGTGGGTAAGATGGATCCGGTCCCTGTGGCTTCTGTCTCAGGGGGAAGTTTGATTTTAGTGGTTACCTTTGTAATTAGGGCACAGTTCAAGGGTCCTCCTGATGTGACAGTTTTTTTTTATCACGGTTCCTCCTAAGGTGGCCTGGATTTTTGTAGTTGCAGCTAGTGAGGTTAGTTGTCAATCGCTTCTTGGAGGCCCCCAAGAATCAGACTTAAGACTCTATTTCTCTTAAGGCCACAACTAAGGAAGTTGCTTTTTCTTGGTCTATTTGTTTTTTGTTTTTATTTTGTTTTTCCCTTTGGGCTCTTCCCAGTCTTGATTATAAAATACTAAGGGGGCAATTATCATTAAAGTACAAAGTAAGCTATCTGAAGCAAAAGTCATCTTTTGCAGCTTAATAAGAAAATCTGCATCTGACTTAACTTAAGATTAATCCATCCTTTGGATAAATCAGGAGCCAAAAGTTTATGGTTTTTTAACGTCTCTTGTAAACAGTCTAAAGAAGGGTTTCTATTTTTCTCTTTTTATTGTTAAAGAATACAAAATAGTGATGGAAAAAATAGCATTAGAAATAATACAAGATTTCACTAAACAAAATAATAGGAATTTAACAATGGTTGCTGTATCACATGATGTTATCTTCAGATTAGTTGTTCAGATTACCAGATATAAAGGTACAATATTTGTTTAAAGAAAAAGCCAAAACAAAACAATAACAAAGAAGTTATAAGAAATTCAAGAGGAAAAAAAATCAGAATACAAAGAAAAAAAAATTAAACATTAACTGTTCCCTTCAAAAGACCAGTAGAAATAGATGATACATTTATCTAAAGTATTCTACATACACATCTATGTCTTTTACCCTTCATTCATTTGTCCTTTTCCTCGTCCCAGTTTTTCCTTCCCAATTAACAATTTCTTTCCCTCTCACACTATCTATAGTGTCTTCTTCTTTTTTTTTTTTTTGGTGGAACCAGTGATTGAACTCAGACCTTTGCACTTGCCAGGGAAGCACTTATTCTACTGAGCCATCTCCCTGGCCCACCTTTTAGTTTTTATTTCTCTTTCAAGTTATCATGCTAGTGAGATAATACAATGTTTACACATGTGGGTCTTATTTATTTATTTATTTATTTTTAAATTTGTTTTTTATTTTATTGAAGTACAAATATCAATCAGATGGGTCTTATTTATTTCACTTATCAATATACTCTCTGGCAGCATCCATTTGTCTACAAAAGTCTTGAATTTATCTTCTTTATAGTTGAATAATACTCCACTGTGTAAAAATACAGTGTCTTTTGCACCCATTTCTCAGTTGATGGGTGTTTGCATGGTGCTGTGAATGTATAGGGAATTCTGTTTGTTGTTTACAAGATTTACCTATGACAAACTGTGCTGCTATGAGCATGGGTGGACAAAGCAGTCTAAGCACTTGCTTATGTAAACAGAGGGGCCAGGGTTTGATGCCTAGCACTGCATGCTGTGCTGGCCCCACCCCCAGGTGTGCTGAGCTGGAGATGGAGTCTGGGTGTAGTGGGACAAGCCCAGACGTAGGGAGGCAAAAATCAAGCAGATCACAAAGAGTCCAAGCTGAGAGACCCTGCACACACACACACACACACACACACACACACACACACACACACACACACAGAAAAAAAAATACTTAAAAATAAAATAAGCATGGGTGCACATATATCACTGTGGCATGATGATTTCAGTTCACACTCTTAACTCTAGCTTATGTTTCTAAAACAATAAGCTACAATATACTTAAGCTATACCAGTCATGTTTAAAGAAGGAAGCATTGTCAGCAAAAATAAACCAATCATCAAGAGACCTGAACAATTCCTTCTTGCTGCTTTGAAATGGAATGAAGGAAAAAATTCAAAGGGCAATTTGAAGTGGTTGGAGCACCTCCCAGTCTGTAAAAGAGATCACTCCCAGAGATAGATAGAAGCAAGTGATGGCTTGGAAAAATATTTGCTTGGGCCCTAGGGGAAAGAAAGATCCAAGATAGTTGTGCCATTTACCTAATCACCTAGGCAATCTTCCTTAGCAATAAGACGAGATCTAGTATTAGTCAAAATCCACTAAAAAGTTTTTAATCTTTATGTCTGTAACACACTTATAAAATTCATGGGTTAAAACATATACCCATGTTTAGCAACTACAACTTATATATTAATGAAAGTACCTTCTTTCAGTACAGAGGTAAATAATGACATTCAGACACAGGAGAGGAGAAAAAGCCAGGAAGTTGGAGAGTCACCCTTAAACTCAATGTGTTTTGGTTCCTTTGGGATATAGAAAATAGCTTTTCTTGGTCTAGCCAAGATGTCAGTCCTTCACACAGGGTTTTAAGTTCAGTTTCCCATAACTGGGGCCAGAACACTATGTGGGGACATTGCCAGAACAGTAAGTGGGGACATTGCTTTTATGGGTATTTTCCTAAATGATCAAAATTCTGGTGTCTCAGCCTACCCAGACATGGTATATATGTTCCTCATCTAAGATTAACTTTGCTGTATTTGTCATTGAAAAAAATTAATTTTATGGCCTCAATTTAAAAGTTCTTAGTTGATGGATAGGTAGAAAAGATGGAGATTATTTAGAGCTCCTCCCTCCCTAATCTTTAGCAGAAATATGCCTCTAAAGAGGAAAAGAGAACAGAAAAAGGAAGTCTTTATTTTCATATTCACAGTAAGTCAGTGAGACAATTTTGGCATAAATAGTTACCCTCAGACTAGAAGGGAAAGAGTGGGGAATCCCAAGGGTTAAGATTGCCTCCTCACCATCAAAAGATCAGAATTAAGCTTCCCTGGCTTACCTCAAGCCAGGGAATCACAAGGGCCTGAGTTCAATCCCTGGTTCCACAAAAAAAGAAGAAGAAAAAGAAGAAGAACATCAGAGCTAAAAGAAAAATTAGGTAAAACAGGCTTGACATTCCCCTACAGAGTGTAAAGGGGGATCAGGCCAGAATGTCTTGTGAAACCTGTCTTTCAAGTCTTAAGAATGACTACCAGCCTATTGCCATTTAGCTGACAGAATCTTATGATTGATTGATAGGTATGTATATTTTAAAATATAAATTTGATTTATAAAAGACTCATTCTATATCATTTTATGAATTCACACTTTGATGATTATTATCAAAGTCTATTAGAGAATGCTCTAATATTACTTTCCCCTAGTACTGCTGTCTAAGATAAGACAATAAACTACAACAGTCAAATCAAGCCAAACAGTACAAGCAAAAAGTACTAATAAATTTAGCAATTTAAGTCTAAATGTAGCACGTACAAAACAGGAACATAGGGCCAGTGAGATAGCTCAGCAGACTAAGCATCTGCCCTGGCAAGTGCAGGGACCTGGTTCAATCCTAGGTTTCACATGCCTCACCTGTCCCTGCCAGGGAGCACTGAGCCAGCACCAGAGTCTGGGCATGCTTGTAATCGTAGTGCTGGGGAGGCTGAAATCAGGAGGATCATTAAGAGTCTGAACTGTGCAGTGACACATGTACCAAATGCATAAATTCTCATTTAGGAACATAAGATTTTGCCTGCAGAAGTGAAATGTCTCATTAAGGAAATATAATTATTCTATGTTCTCCACTTAAATGTATTATCATTTTAAGAAAGAATACATTAAATGATAAGACATAAGAAATTGACAAACAATGACAAGTTTTATTTTAAAATGTCATAATCTAAAGTATATAAAACAAAAGTAAACTCTTCCCTTTTTCAATTATCTTGGTGGGACCTCCAAATGATACAGTGAAATAAATGTTGACTCTTAGCCTGCTAAATGTCACACTGAGTTCATGTTTCCCAAAATTAAAAAATGAATTTGAAGGAACAATAAAGCCTGAGAATAGAGAATTTTATTAAGACAGATAGCTTCTGAGAGACAGGAGGAAACCCAAAACTAAGTTATCAACAAGCCCATTTCTCAAAGGGAGTTTTATAGAGCAAAATCAAATGAGGTGGTAGAAAATGATGAGGTGGATATAATGTGGGTCAAAACTATAGCCAACCTGTAAAATTATAAATATATTCAGTTGAGTAATATTGACCAAATGGTAAAGTAAGTTATGTAGTGAGTGTACATGGAAAGAAAAAAGACCCGTTTAGGAAGGGATAGATCTGGAAGTCTTGGTCACCCTCAACTCTCTTGGACCAGGTGTTACTAAATGATCTTATCTCCCAGAAGTTATGTATATTTGGTCCTTACATCTTTATCTTGACACATGATTTCTGTCTCCAGCCACAATTGTAACATGTTCTCAACCTCTGTAATGACTCCTTTTGCCTAGAATACATCTAGTACCTTAGCAGTCTATAGTAGGATGATCTGACAGGTTCTGCTAGTTCCCTGTAACCTACAGCAAGTGTTTCAAGCCCAGCTTCACTCCACCTGCATCTTTGTCCTATTCATACACTTTAACATCTCTGTGCAAGATATAAATCCTGATTCCTTATTATCATAGAACCTAAATGAAAATATTGACTTTACTTCTAAATATTAACTCAACTGAAGATACACTTCTTCAGTCCCTGTCATTTAGCAAAATCCAAGGTTATAAATCTTAGCTCAAGTCATCCTCACTCTGTAGAAACTTCCCCCAATCACACCTACCTAAGTAAGGTCAAAGATAGCTTTTAGGTGTGAAAATCTAACCTTGTTCATGACAGTGACTCTCAACCACATTTGTTGGGATTTCTTCCCATTCACCTCCTCCCAAATTGTGCTATTAATCATCTATGAAAAGCAGCTGAAATCACATTTGTATTAACAAGAAAACAAAATACGTCAGGATCATTAGTAAATGCCATAAAACAGGAGTCTGAGATAGAGAGGAAACAACACAAGGGAATAACTTGTACTTTTTCTGGTTCCCCAAATGAGGAACCATGGTGTCTTGTTCTTTAATCTCATCACAGAAGTTATGGACCGGGTAAAAGCCTAATAGAGCCAGGCATTCTGTTGCTTGCCTGTAATTCCAGAGCTATGGTAGGCTGAGGCAAGAGCATCATGAATTGGTGCAAAGGCTGGGCTAGAGAATTAGTGTGACCTTGACTCAACTAACATTGACTCAAGCAACTTCACTGAAGGTAGCAATGTGTAATACTAGGGTCATGCTTAGAATGCCTGTCATTTTGGTCTTCTGAAAGAGTACTGCTTCTAATGTCATATCAATTGCTGCCATACTCTCAGATAAATGTTTGTTTAAAAAAAGGTAATAAATGAAAACAAGAAACAAGAAAAAAAAAATGTCATACGACTATCCTGCTACAATGTTGTATGTGGTTAGATTTCTAAATTTCAGTGTAAAAATTTATATTGTTTATTTCTTTTTCTATCACTTACTTTTTAATTTTGTTTCACATTCTGGATGGATTTAAACTTTAGCACATTGGCGCTGTGCTCAGGAGAATAAGCACTTGCCTGGCAAGTGCAAGGGCCTGAGTTCAATTCTCAGTTCCACCAAAAAAAAGGAGAATTCTTTGGGGCCTTTCCATAGCAAAGTTGCTTAAGTGCCTGCTTAAGGAAAGCAATCAGTCTCTGGATGTTGTGGTTCATTCCTCATATCCTCATGCTTTAGCAGATCTGCCCTTAAGGCATCCTGATTCAGGAAAAAAAAAAAAAAAAAAAAAAAAAAAAAAAAAAAAAAAAAATCTGTCTGAGCTTTTGCTGAACTGTAAAAGGCTCAATTCAAAACTTCTTACATTGCCAGTCCTATGAATAACCCACTACTATTATGGAATACTGGACTATATTAGAATATTTTGCTGGATTCACTCTCCTATAATATTTAGATGGCAATGGAATTTAGATGGCAGGAACAAAACAAGGGGATAAAAATGAAGGACCATTTTATATCTGCATATACAAAATAGGATAGATATACAGCTACTTTCTCTTCATTCAATACATAGAAAGATTTGTATGAATAGTGTTTGGATAGGATATCACATCTGTGTCTTGTGATATGAAGACAACAATATTCAATTATTAATTATTGAAACAGTCCTACTAATCAGTCTTGAAACTGTTTCATTGCTACTTGTTTCTCAATAAAATTATTTTTTTTTAAAAAGACCTTGACTCAAAATAAAGAGGTGTAAATCCGTGTGTTCAGTCCCCATTATAAAAATTCATAACCAAGCCTAGGGACATAATGGGACTGAGGCAGGAGAGGTCCTACCAAGAGTGCAAAAATTGGGGCTGGGAGATAGCTCAGTAGAATAAGCACCTGCCTAGTGAGCAAAAGGTCCTGAGTTCAATCCCTGGTGCTGCCAATAAATAAACAAGAGTGCAAAAATTACATCAATCCTTCTAGCCCTATAACCCATTGTCTCCATCTCCAGATAATTCATTGCAAACTTTTCTCTTCCATAAAAACAAATCTTTACTTGACTTGTTCCATTTTTACAGTCATGCAGAATTCAGAAAGTGTGTGATGGCAGCAGCATGAGGAAGACAACAGAAATGCAGCGTTCTGTCTCCTCACAGGATCAGGAGATAGTCTTCCTGCAAAGAAACCACCTCTGGGCAGATGAAGCAAAACAAAGAGGTGAGTGGGTCACTGAGAGTGAGGTGGAGGAGAGGCAATGGAAAAGGCGTTTGGGCTGGTAACCCAGCGAAACCCAAATTGGGCAACAGAGGACGGATTCATTCAAGAACACTGTTTTGGATTTCTCAAGAACATAATCTGCTCCACTCATAGAGACAGGTACTTGAGCTATAAGTATGGACTGAGCAGGGCCCACAAGAACCTTTGGAGGGTGCAGAAATTTTCTGGCCCTCTGTCTGTGTGGTGTGGGCTTGACAAATAAAATTCAGAACAGTCTCTTGGAGATATACTAGTACCAAAAAAATTATTGTTCATCTGAAACTTATTTATTTATTTTTATTTTTATTTTTGGCAGAACTGGGGATTGAACTCAGGCTCTTGTGCTTGCCAGGGAAGTGCTTATTCCACTGAGCCATCTCCCTGGCCCCTGAAACTTATTTATTTATTTATTTATTTATTTATTTATTTATTTATTTATTTTTAATGTATTTAGTACAGGGTTGCACCACACAGATTGGACTCATAGTGTTCCTCCTTTTTTCAGCCTCCCAAGGTCTGGGATTACAGGCATGCACTACTGTGCCCAGTATCAATTGCTGTCTCAGTGCACCCTGAGGACAGGGCCAGCACAGAATTCCAGGGATCAAACCCTGGTTCCTGTGCCCATCTAAGCAGGAGCTTTAGTCCCTGAGCTATCTGGCCGGTTCCATCTGAAATTTAAATGTAAATGGCTACCTTGAAGTCTTAATTTAGAAGTCTGGCTGCCTGGCTATGGCATTTTACCAAGCATAAACCAGTCATCCTTACCTGGAGGTACTTTTGCCCTTGGGGCATTCAGGGATGTTGAGAGATATTTTGGGTTGTCATGACTGGCATGGCATGCTAGTGACACTTGGTAGAGCCCAGGATGCTCATAAACATCTTGAATTGCATGCGACAGTTCCTGTGAAACAATAAACTACCCAGCCCAAATATCAATAGGAGATAGCTCTATACAACTTGAGCAAGATGACTTACTCATCAAATATAATTCTGAACCAATAAAGTTATTTACTTCATGATATTAGAGACCTTGAAATGGGTAAAACTTTTTAATCATGTGGAATAATACATCATAACATCAGAAAAAAATGGATACCAGTTATAACTATTTTTATTTATTGGAAAGTGATTCTTTACACTGAAGCCTATGGTAAGACTGAGGCATAACTGGAATGCTTTTGGGATTGCTTGTATATTTTTTAAAGTTTACTTGTGACTTCATGGTTCCCTGGGATACCCCTTCAAGCTCACAGGTATAACATGAGATATTTTAATTTTTTAAGGGGAAAAGCAAAGGTACTCAATGACTGCTACACATTATATAAATTGGTACCTTCAATGGGTTCAGAGTTGTAACTTTAGATCTCAAAAACCTGTAAAAAACAAAAAACGAGGTGTGATGGTCACTCTGCCTTCCAAATTTTGAGTAGTTAAATACTCAACTAGCAGGAACATCTTGTGTGGCCATGTAAATTTTTTTCCTTAATATTTTTGTGTATTTGTTTAAATGTTTACTATAATTAAAGGATAATTAAGTTGCAGAAGTGTTAGTTAATTCTTTAGGCTTTGGGCATCATGAAAACAATACTGTGAAAGAGAAAGTTTAGGAACCTCCACCTTACAGAACTACATTGTTGAATAAATTCACTGGTATTTATATAATGCACAGCGTGCTATTTTGCAAGTTTTATTTTTGTTTCTTTAGGAATTTTGGGGTGTTTTTGTTGTTACTGTTGTTTGTATTTTGGGTTGTTTGGTTTTAGTTTATTCTGTTTTGCTTGAGTGCTAGGAATCAAGCTAGAGCTTCATGCATGCAGGGTAAGAGCTTTAGCCCTGAGCTACATTCTCAGTCTTATTTTACAGTTTTAGGAATGAATGTGCCTCCTCTCCTTGAGAAAAATGATTGCCTTATTCATATTTATCTGTCCAGGCTCAGAGAATATTTGCTAAATGAAGAGAAGGAAATTTCTTTTTAAAGAGGAGGCTTATTATAGCTTGTAAAATGGAGGAGCAAAGAAGAAAAATTTGTGATCAGAGCATTGAGGAAGGGGATGTCCTGGGTGTAGAGAAGATAAATTCCTTGGGTGGACACAGGAGCACCTGAGGCCACAACATCTGTCTCATCATGATCAGTGGAAAACAGCTCATTCACCACAAGTTAGCATAGAATTATCTGGCTCTGTTCTGAGAATTGCTGTGAATATGCTCATTCTGTCACCTGCTTCTCACTTTACCAACAGCAAGGACATCAGTGGCCTCTAAAGCCTGGCCCAGGCTCAAATACCCCAGTTTTCTAGAAGGCATCTTGGCCTCTCCACTTTGCATGGGGCAGCAGTGCCCTGACCTTTTGCAGTTTTCCGTGATTGTGTCATATCTAGTCACTCAGAGCATCAGAGTTCCTTGTGCTGCCAAGTGCTGCTGCTAAGGAAGTGAATGTTTCAGAACTGAAACTACTGACCTGCAGAGAACCAATGAGGAAAACTCAGACTGCAGCAAAAATCAATGATTTCTTTCTTTTTTTTTTTTTTTAAAGAGGTGTATTTTGAGGAAATCAATGGAACTGCAATGGTCCATCTATAGAGTTCCCTTGGGGCTGTTGGACATGTTGGATTATTGGAGACAGCACTTAGATGTTGAGTGGTAAGCAGAAGAGAAACAGCCTCTCTGAGAATAACCATCTGGATGCTGAATACAGCAGCATGAGGATAACAAAGAGGAAAGTGAGTTCCCTGGATCCAGGGAGGATCTGAAGCACACCTGAAGCCCTTGGAGAGTGTGAAGAGAGAAATTTCAACAAAGAAGGAGGTAGATGGTGGTGCCTTCTCCCCACACAGGACTCACTGCAGGAGAGGAGCAGTTCAAACCTGGGAACACACAGTGACTGCTGGTGATACGACACCTCCACAGAGAGACACAGCAGTGAAGGGCAGCAGCAGACTGAAGGACTTTGCCAGCTCATGGTGAGTACTCGGGGCTGTGGCATCCCATGAGACAAAAATCAGCCAGGAGCCATTCTGGAGAGGGGGCAGCTGAGCTCAGAACTCAGAGTGGCTGCTGGCTCCACCCAGGGGCTCCCACCCGTGCTCAGCCCATGGAAATGAGATGACAGCTGCAGGCCAGATGAGTCTGCTCTGAGCCAGAAGGTGCAGGCTCCTGAGCTTGCCCACAGCCTCCACGAAAAAGCTACTGCTGGCTTGCAGGGATAAATAAACGCAGATCGGGACTCTGTCTTCACACAATGTCTACCAGTGACAGTAGAGACCAACCTGGAAGTGAGCCTCTCTTGGTCTCTCTCCCTCCCTGGCTCTCTTCCTCCCCTCTTTTTCCTTCTCTTGTTTGTTTGTGGTTATTGTAGCGGTGGTGGTAGCGGTGGTTTCATTTCTGTTTTTTGGGTTTTTTTCTCCTTCATTGTTTGATCTTGTTTTTATATGAACATGAATGTGGTTTATGACCTCTTTGCGGTTGTTCTGGTCTTCATTTTGTCTCTTCTTTGTTCCTTCCCTCTAGTCTTCTGCAGCATGATCCCACTTTGTCCTCCAGCCTTACTTCTGATCTCTTCCTCTTTTTACCTGGTTTTCCCCTACCCCTTTAAAATTTTAACTCCTGAGGGTAAAACTGACACATTAAGGACTTATATATCGCACATAATTTTCTGGTCTGTTTTGGATCTTATTATATAGCCACAAATTTGCTATTAACACACAAGGGCAAAATGGCCAATGGACTTACCAAGGAGTGCTTTCATTCCTGGGATGGCTCAAGAGCAGCATCTGTGGCATGGACGGGAATAGAAGTCTGATCAGTGTTGAACTGATACCAGGAGGTAAAGAAGTGGAGGTAACTGGTATGGAATTATTCTGCAAAGATCTGATGTCATATAAAGACAAATTAGGCATGCCTCCAGGGCATGAGGCTCAGAAAGCATGTTTTGATTGTGCTAGACTAGATGTAGACTTTATGTTTTATCTTGGGGTTTCAAGATGGGAGACTTTGGTTCATGTCGGGTAGTCTGCTGTGCTAACTTGCCCAAGTTTAAGGATGCTAAAAGTATAAGGAAGTTTAGCACCTGTGCTGTCCCCATGCTTGACCTGGTGGCCGAACTGCACCTACATCCCGCTGCTTTGAGGTAGCTGGTAGACAGTGGAGGAGACTCCAGCCCCTGATTTGTTTGGAAATTGTAGTTCTTTTGCTAACTCTTCTGATGCAATCCTGCAATAGCTGCTCATACTTCTGTATCTAATCTGGAGAGTTTATGAAAGTAATGAAGCAACTTTTCTCCTAAAATACATAATTTTAAATTTCTACTGCCATACACTTAACTCCTTTCATCTGCTCTTCTGTTCATTTCTATCATATTTTTTCTTGTTTGCTCATCAAACACAGTCGGAGTGAGATTTACATCGCCAGTGGTCTCAAGGGGTGTTAAAAACTTTCCTGCACATTATTATTATTATTTTATTCTTTTTTAGGAAGAGGTCTACAGGGTGTTCAGGGTCTCACTACTAGATCAGTCTCATAGTGGTTTACAGTCTCCCAAGAACTGGGATTACAGGCATGTGCCACCATGCCCAGTCTCAATTGCCATCTCATCTTGCCCCCTGGGGCAGGGCTGCACAGCAGACCTGTGGATCCAACCCTAGTCCCTGAGGCTGCTTGCAAGTGCTTTAACCCACTGAGCTATTTGGCCGGCCCTCCTGCACATTATTTAAACGGTGAGGTTTATTCACATTAATCACACACAGAGGCTACAAAGAAGGGATTTTGTTGGAGGAAGGAAAATGGCAGAGCGGTGAGTGCCAGCAGCTGTTTCTCCAGAACAAAGTTCCGAGAGCTGAAAGACAGTAGCTTAGAAAGGAACCAGAGTGAGCTGTTACCTGGGAACCAGGAGGGAACTGACAGAGGAGATTAAAAAAAAAGTTTTAACTGATACCCAAGAAATCACATCAGGAAATAGAGAAGATCCCTGCGAACAAGCATGACAGCCTGGCCGCCAGTGGGAAGTCAGATGAGGTGGAAGCAACAGCAGTTTGGACCATCAGCAAAAACATGGGACACTACCTCTAGAGTGGCCTCCCACAGTCCTCGGTGCCGAATGACCTCAGCACAGCACGTGCCACCACCGCCGTGTTGGGGTCACCATCACAGGGGAGCACTGAGCATCTGGCCCTGGGTCACAGAGCAGCACCATGGCTGCAAGCCATGGTCCACACAGTCAAGGTCCCACAGCGGAAGAAGAAGGCCAGCCACAGGAAAGACCTGTGAGTGGGGAGCAGGCCCGGGGTGCCCTGTTGAGGGGCTGGAGCTGCTGGACACAAATCTGTTTCCTGCGGTCAGAGGGCAGGTTGTGCCTGAGTTACGCAGGACTGAAACCTCCCATTGGTTCTCCCTGTAACCTAATGTCTGTCCTGGGGGCAGAGAGCCATCCTAGACTTCTTTTTTTTTTTTGTGTGTGTGTGTGTGTGAAGGTTTATTTATTTATTTATTTTATTTTACTTTATATCGATGAGACAGTTTTAAGATACCTTGACAAGATCGATTTCATAAATTAATACATTTCAAACTGTTTTCATAATGTTTTGGTATCATAAAAGGTGTATACATGATATTATACTTACAGACATTATTATACTGTATGTCTCTTATCTGCAAATTAAGAGACTATAGCTCTTTGCGTATCTTATTTTTTATACGTGAATTACATCAAAGATTCAATAATTAATACTTTCTATCTTGTTATTTTCCTAGCGGTTGTCCATACTACTAGAAGCCGACATAATATCCTGTCCAAGACTTCTGACATAAACAGAGATGTCCTGGCTTGAGCTCTGCCCCTTAACCTAGGCCAAGGAAAAGAGCCACATGTTAAATATAGGAAACTTTCTTTTATTTCATGCTTCACTGTGTTCCACTGTTGTGTATTTCTCCTAGTACTTTTTCTCCTTTTGCTCATTTTACTATCTATATTCCAATGTTTTCCTCATTTTTCTTACAAAAGCGTGTGTGTGTGTGTGTGTGTGTGTGTGTTTCTCTCTCTCATGCTTTTTCTTTTAATATAGTTTACAGAAGGAAAGGGAAATCCCCCTGTCCATTTATATACCCCCACCTATCCATATCTTTTTGCTGGGCTTCTTTCTCTGATTTCTTATTTTTCCTCAATTTTTTCTCCCCCTTTTCATCATTTGTCTCCCTTTAATGTTTTCTCTAATGTTTGCATCAGTTATATAATAACTTCACTCTCTATTTCTCAATACCAAGTTTTACCCAGTCTTTGATGTGTGTCCATCTAAATACACAGCACACCACTGTAGGATCCTTTGCCCTCTTCCTAGTTCCTACTCCTCATATCATATATCAAAGGACTTTTTAAAAATAGCTTTTTTCTTCTTCCTTTCTCCCTCCAGCACTGTGCAGTCCCCAAGCCCCTAGGCTTCAGATAACTGTTGCTGTAGCATCACCACTCGATGCTCTTTTTCTCCATTAAAGAAGGCGTAGATATCACATGTAGTGCGTGTTAATCGTAGGCCAACCTTTGGGCTGTTATGATGCTCACCATAAGGTTCCTTCCCTTGGCGTGAAAGAGAAGTGGGTGAAAGCAAAGAAATCCTTTATTGCTGGATGGGAGGGTGCCCAAAAGAGAAGCCCGAGAGCCGTGAGTTGGAGACAGAGTTTCCAGCATTTATGGGACTGGGCTAAGAACAGAGTTTATAGGGATGCAACAGGTGTGGATTGGGGAAGGGATGGCATGTGGGAAAAACAAAAAAGGAAAGTTCCCAGTGAACTCGTGAGAGGGAATGGAAAACAGTCTAGGCACGGCTCCTCATCACTGATTTGGCATTCCCGTGCCAAGCTGACTTGCTGCCATGATAACTGGGTGGAAAACTTCATGGGTGCAGACCAATCACTTACATTATGACTGGGTTATAGTGTAAGCTACTTTCTTCTCTAGGTCAAAGGTAGACTCAAAGTGGGATCTTGTGGTTTGTTATTTCATAACTAGCCCTCATAGCACTGCAGTGGGTTAGCCTGTCACTACTTTAGTTGATTTGATTTCACAGGAATAACCTTGGTTGAGTGGACACTATTATGCCAGGGACTTAGTCTGCCAGTCCCACCATGCAACCAGGGAGAGGGACAACAAGAGTTCTTCATCCAGGGCTTGGTCTGGATCACATTCTTCAAGAATACCTACAACCTGGTAGAAAGAAGCCCTGAGTCTAAGTTAGCTTCAGTATTTCACTGTGGGGATCAGAGGCCTGATTGGACTCAGACACTGGCACTCACACGCTGGCAAAGGACCTCCTCAGGCATCACAGATACAGTGTCTCACTGGAAAATTTAACCTGTTCCCTTTGAACACTTTATGGGTTTAATTTTTATGTTTCTTGACTTATTTAGTAACATGGGCCTATGGGTTCTTTAATGCTTTCTCGTACCTAATAGGTTGCTCCATTTTTCTGTTTGCTCTCATTAGCTCTGATTTGATAGGTGGCTAGGGTCTCTTGCCCATCTCAGATCCATATCTAATTTCTTCACCTCACAACCCTGTGTCAGTAACATTAACATATATCTTTATTCTTTGTTGTAAACACATAAACTCCTTCTACACTTTTAAATTCTTTATACTTAATGCCCTCATAGTCACTTATATCACGCCTAGCATCAACCCTCAATCCTCCCCACCATCAGGATTCTCAGCTTTCTATTCTCCCATGTCTTACCTATCATATCGTCCTTCCCACCAGCAGGTCCTGACAACCACATAGCTTTCCTCAATCACAGAATGAACTCCTTTTTCTCCCATATCTTGCCCTTCCCCACAAACACACTCTGACAACTCAGTACCAACCCTTCAACTCAAGTAAAGTATCCCAATAGAGTCAAGCCACACATCAAAATTTTCTTCTCATCTAGTTCTGGTTCCCACTTCAAACCTCCCTCATAGTTTCTAACACTTTCCATTCAACCAACTCCAATTGTCCTCATCCCACCCCATCTGTCATTATAGAACAATTCCAAATAATAAGCTGTCACAGTGCACAGAGAATAGACAAAGGAGGTAAGTGTAACCACAAGAACTACCACATGGAGGGGTTGCATGATTGAATTTGTGGATGCTATCATAACCAAAAGTAATTCTTTTGGCAAAGCACAGGGACAGGGTCCATCTCACCTCAAGTGAATAATATAGAGGATAAATACTAGTACTGAATATAAAAAGCTGAAAACTATTGACAAGAAGGCAGCATCCAACTAAAAATCTCCATATAAACCACAAACTTCCCAGTCTGGGCATGGCGGTACACACCTGTAATCCCAGCACTTGGGAGGCTGAAAACAGGAGGATCACCATGAGTCTGATATGCATAATGAGACCCTGTATCAAATACACAAAATAAAAAAGTAAAAACAACTACAAACTCTCTTCTAATCCTCAACCAACAGTATCCCTCCCTCAAAAGAAAGGAAAGATACCACAGATACTCACAGGGGCACAGGGAAATAAGTAAAAAGAAGATCTCCAAATTCTCCCAACCTTCCTAAGGCAGAGCATGGGATTACAATGGGAAAAGAAAACAAGTACTAAATAACAAAAATCTATGAAAAGTTCATAGAAGCAATGAAGAAAAGAGGTCAGTTTAAATAGGAAATAAACCAAAATTCACACCATCCTCACTCAATATCTTCTTGGTGAATTTTGGTAAATAGATTTTTTAAAACTGGATAAATTAACCAGAAAGTTGAAAAATTGAATAATACATTCAACAGGGATATAGAATCATCAAAAAGATAACAAAAATATCCAAATTAAAAAATAAAACTGTATGGAACACATAAATTGCAGAAATGATGACTATGAACATAGTGTCTGATACTGAAGACAGAACTATGATAAAGAGTTGAAAGAGGCCAAAAAGAAAATAAGAGAACAAAGAGATTATCAAACAGCTAGTAAATGACAATAAGAAGATCAATCTGTGCTATCAGAATCGAACAAAAACTAGAATACAGTACAGATGGATTTGCTAACATGTTTACAGAAATCACAGAATATCACTCAAATAAGAAAAGTGTTTAAAATGCAGATATGTTGACAATTTCTTTTGACATGCAGAAGCTCTTTAAGAAAAGTTGATCCCATTTGTTGATTCTTTCAAGAGCTTCCCGTGCGAATATATGTTTGTTCATGAACTCTTTACCTACCCCTATGTCTTCAAGAGTTCCTCCTACTTTCTCTTCCAGGAGATTGAGTGTTTCTGTTTTAGCGTTTAGATCTTTAATCCATTTTGACTTTAACTTAGTGCATGCTGATAGAGCTGGGTCAATTTTTAATTTTCAGCATGTACAAAGCCATGTTTTCCAGCACCATTTGTTAAAGAGACTATCTTTCTTCCAGTGAGCTTGTGTAGCCCCTTTGTTGAAGATAAGATGGCTGAGTGTTTTCGTAGATGTCTCTGCATCTTCTAATCTATTCCACTGACCCTCAGGTCTATTTTGTTGCCAATACCATGTTGATTTTATCACAGTGGCTTTGTAGTATAATTTCAAATCAGGAATTGTGATGCCTCCTGCCTTGTCTTGATTGGCCAATATTGCCTTTGCTATTCTAGGTCATTTGTGGTTCCAAATAAATTTTAGGATTGATTTCTCTATATCTGGGAGGTATGTTGGTGGCAGTTT
>PVKA01037163.1:0-21226 GCA_004027165.1 Ctenomys sociabilis | reverse complement strand
AATACTAGGGATTGAACTCAGGACCTTGAAACAGACTTTCACTATGTAGTTCAGTCTGGCCTTGAACTCACTTTGTAGCCCAGGCTGGCCTCAAAAATCAAAGCAGTTCTCCTACCTCAGCCTCCCAAGTGCTGGGATTATGTGCCACCACACCCAACAGGAAAAAAAATTACGAAAAAATTAAGTTTTACCCCATTTTCACCAGACCAGAGGGCACCCTCATCCTGGATTGAGAATACAGAAGACAGCCTGCAGCCTCCCCACAGGCCTACAGAGGAATGACACTGCTCGCTCCTCCACCACACTTGGAACATGAACTTTCCCAACACCATCTGTATTTGGCCTTCAGTTTGAAAGCCTTTCATACCTCAGCTTCAAGCTATGTTTTCATTGACTTTTTTTTTTTTTTTTTTGGTCTTTTTTTGGGACAGGGTCTCACTATGCAGTTCAGACTGGCCTTAAGCTCACTTTGTAGCTCAGGCTGGTCTCAAACTCACAACAATCCTCCTGCCTCATCCTCCCGAGTGCTGGGATTACAGGCATGTATCACCACACCCAGCTTCATTGTCTTTTAGTGTTAAAACAATTCATTTGTTAGTCCTAAAAATGACAGACTTTCTAATTTCATATCTTTGCTTACTCTATCTAAAATTCCTTCTTCCTCCTTTTTCCTCAAGTGTCCTTCCCATAGCTCAATCGTAGCTCACCACGAGAGTTTAGCTTCTCTGAGGATCCTACCCTAAAGATCTCTGTCCTTGTCACAACCTGTCATCACCCAGATCACTCATATGGTCATTTGGTGAAGCAAAGCTGCAAATACTATCATTTCATTGACTTGTAGTATTTTGCAATTAGAAAAACCTTTAAAAGTCATTACAGCAGGGCCCAGGGAGATGGCTCAATAGAATAAGTGCTTCCCTGGCAAGCGCAAGGGTCCGAATTCAATCCCCAGTTGACAAAAAAAAAAAATCATTAGAGCCAGGCATGATGGCGCACACCTGTAATCCCACCACTCAGGAGCTGAAGTAGGAGGATCTCCCCTGAGATCAAGGCCAACCTGAACTACACAGCAAAACTGTATCAAAAATAATAATAATAGGCCTTTGCTCCGGATAGCCATCACCATGGCTGGACTAAGGACCCCTTGGTTCCCCCTAATTATGAATATGCTTTAGTGTCTTTACTCCTGCCGTGGGTTGCTCTGGAAGTGGTAGATTAGAATTTACTTGGCAGGACTCTATAACTTATTATGGGATTATAAACATAAACTTCCCTGACCAAGCCAAGGACCAGGAAGGCCTAATTAGTGCTCAACATGGCTAGCATATGCCACTTTCTCAGCACCAGGACAACAATGTGGCCAGGATTCTCGACTTTCTCAGCACAATGGCAATGATCCAAAATCAGGTGCGGGCAATCCACTGGACCTTGCATGATCAATTCAGAGAAACTCAAAAGACATTACAACCATCAGAGTGGTTCTGTGGTCAGAATCCAACCCATCTACACAAAACATCAGACACTCTGCAGAAAGCTCAAGCAATGAACCTGACAGCACATCACCCACCCTCCTGGGAAGGCCTACAGCACACTGTAAGGCTTACCACCTAGTTAACAGCCGGGTGTGTCATAGAAGATTCTCAACCCAGAAACAACCAGAGGCCTTACTGCCATGACTGACTCTGTAGCAATTTCTTCAAAGCAAAGAAGGAGGAACTGCAGAGGACCACCTCAGTGACTCTCCTTGAAAGAAGAGCAATTGTCTCCATTTTGGCTGTGTCTAACCCTATTTAAACATACTGATATGTGCAGAGCTGGCTAGGACTTATCCTTTCAACTGGCTAAGCAATGCAATTGGCCTAGCAGAGGTGCAGGTGGTAGTCTCTGAAGACAGCATGTGTGTTGTCCCTGAGAACCCCTACCTGTTGCTCTTTAATATGAGCCAGGTCGAGACAGGATGACGAGCCAGTGCTCCACACTGTCGGCTGGGATGGAGCATCTTTGGGACAAAGGCTATGAATTCCTGGGGCTTGGTAGACTGCACAGCAGAGCTGAAGCACCGACCTCGGGACTAGATACTAACTCAACTGTGTGTTGCAGATTACTCTCTGCATAGCCTTCTCTCTGCATACTGCAGAGGAGAACGCAGGCCTCCTACCCAGCCCAGCTCACAGCACCTACATCATCTTGTGGTTCTCAGTCATTCATCCTCGAGCCACTCCTCCTTCATGACTGAATAAAACCCAGGTTCAGCCCTGGATCTGGGCCTTTGTTCCAGATAGCCATCTTTATGGCTGGGCTTAGGACCCCTTGGCTCCCCATAATTATAAAATAATAATAACAATAATAAGAATAATTAGACTAGCAGGCACTCATCTTATTCACCATCAATGACAGTTTCCATTACTTAATACCTTTTCCCTACTCCAAAGTTTGAAGACCATGTTTTATAAAACTTCACTAATAATCATATTTTATTATACAAAATGATTTTCTTTTTAAAAAATAGTAAAGACCTTTTATTGTAAATCAACGCTGTTCAACTCAGTTCTCACACAGCACACACAACCACAATTAAAAGCAAACACTTGATATGCTGATTAGCTTGTATAATCTTATCATGCCTAAAAATATGTAACTACCCTTAGCTTTCAAAAAATAGTTTCTACTACTACCTACTCAGACCCTTAATTTGATAAACCAAATTTTTAAATGAATTTGCTTAATTTGCATATAAGTTAAAACTTACACCTCAGAGAGGGTAGCATTTGACTGAAGCTGAACAGACATCATAATCCAGTTCTCTGAAAGAAACATCAACTCTGGAGCTGCACAGGCCATGACATCCACCACAGAATGCAAACTGTACCCGGGCAGGCACCACACCTCATATGCCTCTGCATCTTCACAGCCTCATCCATAACACCAGAGTTATAATAAACACTTATTCACTAACGATATGCAACACACAAATACCAAGCTATGTAATAATTTAAACCCTTAAAAAAAAAATCTACCCAGCATGCCATGCTGGCCCCGCCCCCATAGCATGCTGAGACAGCAGCTGAGACTGGGTATAATGGCACTCAGTGCCATAATCCCTGAGCTTGGGAGGCTAAAAACAGGAGGATCACCTGAGTCCGATCTGTGTAATGGGGCCATACAGAGCCTGTGCTAAAAATATTAAAAAACAAAAAAAAATCTAACTGTAGGGGGCTAGGGAGATAGCTCAGCAATTGAAGCACCTGTCTAACAAGCACAGGACCTGAGTTTGCTCCTTGGTACCATATGCCATGACAGCCTGGAACCTGCACACGCCTGTAATCCTAGCACTGGGGAGGATGAGGCAGGAGAATCACTATGAGTCCAAGCTGTATAGCAAAACCCTGTATCAAATAAAAGATTTTTTAAAAGTCTATAAATAAATGTAAACCAGTAACATTTTAGAAGCTAGTATGAAAGATCTTCATAATCTTACTTTATAAGCAAAGCACTAAGTATAGAGAAAATATTAAATTTCATTACACTGAAATTAATTTGTTTATTGAAAGACACAAGAATCAAAAAGCCAGCTACAGAGAGCAAAAAGATATCTGTAATAAATATAACAGAAAATGAAGGAAATTACATATCAAGAATATATAAAGGAACATCTGCTTACCACCCATAAAGCCCTGGGTTCAATCCCTAGTATCACAAATCAAGCATGTGTGTATGTAAATATTTGTTTTGTTCTGTGTGTGTGTGCAGAAGACAGATAACAAATGGTTAAAACAAAACAAAAAAAGGTTCTATTATTACTTATCAAGGAAAAGCCAATGAAAACTACAAGATACTATAGTCCTACTACATAAGAATTTTAAATTACTTAACTATAGAAAACCAAAAATGAGGCTGGAGAGATAGCTCAGTGGCCTAAGTGCCTGGCTGGCAAATGAAAGGTTCTGAGTTCAGTCCCTGGGACAGACAAAAAGAAGGGGGTAGGGGAAAAGAGGGAGGGTTTAACTAATGGTCAACTTGTTAACACCTTAGCTGAACAGAATCAGCATGGCTCAGGTGTGGGAGGCCCACCTGAGAATTGTTAACAATAGCATAACAGGAGAACTGGAAGGGAAGATGGTGCTGTGGATTCTCCAGGACATCCTTGTCACATTGGCTTTCCTGATAAGAAATCAAATGTTATCATCAGAGGAGCTCAGGTCCTCCCTGTCACTGATTATGGCTGTGGCTCTTCAAGGGAGCTCTGGCCCTTTCCTTGGATGTTGCTTTCTGGCTCCAGTGCAGATCCCTCTGCCTGGTGGTACAGACCCCCATTCCACTTACACAGCCTTTCTAGCTTCTATCACTAACCTCTGGGCCTTCCTGGTGCAGATTCTTGATACAGACTTGCATGGGCCATTGTGGCTAAGCTCTAGGCCTCCCCATGACTCATGGAAGACACTGCCCTGGGCTCTGGGCTCCAGCTAGACTCATGCAGGACACTGCGGTGGAAATCCCGCCCTCAGCTGCATACTTTGGGTCTCCAGTGCGGGGACAGATCTCTTGTGCTCTTTTGCATTCAAATCTTTCAGTAAATATCATAAAATAATCCTATCAATTCTGGTCCTTTATTAAATCTTTTCCTTGCAAACACTGACTACAACAAACTATATTATTTGAAGTGAATATTCAGAAGGTAAAACCATTTTTTCTTAAAAAAAGTAAAAGGAGGGCCAAGGAGATGGCTTAGTGGAATAAGCACTTCCCTGGCAAGCACAAGGGCCTGAATTCAATCCCTAGTTCCACCAAAAAAAAAAAAAAAAAAAAAAAAAAAAAAAAAAAAAAAAAAAAAAAAAAAAAGGTAAAAGGAATGAATGTGCCCATGGACTAGAGGCAGAACTAAAGGTGCTGGCTCTCAGGCACAGGAGGAACGTCCACTGTAGCACTTCTTGGCCTGGGTGCTCTATTAATGGTTACTGCAGAACAACTCCCTAGGCTAGATGGTTTGTTTCATTGTGCTCTTTTTCAGTATGCCTCTTTTCTTTCAACATAAAAACAGCATTTTTGTTTTTATTTTTCTTACTCTCTGTTTGTTGAGCACTGAACCCAAGCCCTTGTGCATGCTAAGCAAGCAATATCCCACCAAGCTCAGCTGGCTCCACAAAAGCTATTTAAGTCCTGATTAAGAGGACTCATAATCCTACTCAAAAACAAGCCAAGTTATATGTTTCCCTTGCAGCAAAGGAGCCAGAATCTATGAATCCTTGATCTGCGACAAGCAGTATAGATTTCAATGTTAAGCTACTTGAACTCAGTAAAATTACTTACTCTCCAAAAGTCAATTCCCTTATCCGTCAAACTGAAAATGTTTAACTGCTTAAAGCTTACTTTGAGGCTCAAGTTAATGTTTTTAAAAGCATGCAAAGTATCAGATATGTAATATTATTAATAAACTATTACATAATATTCTTGGACACAGGTAGATAAAGTACAGAAAAAAATATCATGGAACTTGAAAATATGAACACTTCATATCCTGATTCTTGTTTCAAATGTGAGAAAAAGGATGCCCCTCAAGTGTCATAAAATCTGAACAGGCAGGAGGAGGAAAAAATAAAATCCAAGATTAACATGAACTCAGCAGCACCTTGAGGGAAACCCCTCAGCTGACAGCTAAATCCAACACTACTATATTTGCTAGTTCTGATCAAAGGACAGTGTAAAAAGAGAAGCCCACTCATTAGCAGCGCTCTGACCGTGGCCCTAGATTGACTGTCTCTGATAGCAGGAACTAAGCCTAATCATCTCTAATATGATGCTTTAGGTATAACACAAATGGAACAGGAAGGAAAGAGCTCCCTGCAGATCTCATAAACCACAATCTACCACAAGTAAGCAAGAGTTTTCTGGGGGGGAAGGAAGAAATGCTATAGCCATTTCACAATGAGTAATTCTGCTAAGCAAAACAAGAGCTCTTTTAACATATTAAAGGAAATGGACAGCTCACAGAACTTTTGAAATGGATTAGAAACCACACATCATAATACAAGTCCTAATTTTATAAATGAAGAAATGTAAAACCGTAAGAGTAGAGCTGACCTACTGAAGGTCACAATGGTCAGTGAACAAACAACTGCTAAACTAAACTCAAAATGAAAGTTCCATAATAAATAGTTAAGACTCATTCACAATTTACAAAACTCAGTCAAAACTAACTCTGCTAGTATTTAAATTCAGACACTGATTCAACAGATTACAAAGCAGTTTTCAACCTCCTCTTCAATCAAATTCTTATTTTGTCCATTTCATTCAAAGTTTATTGATAATGTTTACCTAAATTGTAAGAGGCCAACAGCAGGTATTGCGGTTACACAGCTTTCTAAATGTAGCCAGGTATGGTGGTGTATGCCTGTAAGCCAAGTACTTGGGAGGCTCAGGCAGAAGGACTGCTAGAAATTCCAGACGAGCCCAGAGTACATTAGCAAAGCGCTGTCTCAAAAGGCAAAGATTTAAAAAAGAAAAAAAAAAAAATCTAAATAATGATTTATACCTGAAATAACATTTTCCAAAGTAAAAAAAAAAAAAAAAAAAACCTAAGGCTTAAATCACTGAGATTCAAAATGCAGATTATATCAAAAGATGTGATGTGCTGTCAGTCACTGACAGTGAAGAAGTATGAATCAAATTTAACTGGAAAATTATAAGCAACTGCCTGTTCAATTACTTTTAAGGAAGCAAAAACTAGTAAAATGAGATGAATGTTTCTAATTTACACTTTAGCATTGGGATAATCCAAACAATAATTATGAATAATAAAAAGTATTAAAGTTAGCCAGCAATGGTAATACCTGTAATCCTAACATTCTAGGAGGCTGAGGCAGGGGAATCAAATGTTCCTAGCCTGAGCAACATAGCAAATTACCATCTCAAAAAATAACAACAAAAAGAAGCCTAAGGATTACACAGTACCACTCAAATGCCACATAAACATTAAGCCTGAACAAACAAGACAGATGATGAAAACTGCAATTTCTAGAACAGTGTTCTAAAGGATGTATCCATCCCTTTAAAAATCCCTTCAAATAATAAAGGGAATGCCCTGTTTGGAGTAAGTGCTGCTCAACCCTCCAATGGACTGAGCCAAATCAACAAAGCCTCACTCACAGGCTCTGCACAATTTCCAGAGCAGTGAAACTGCAGACCATGGCCTTGTATAATGACGTAAATCCCATTTCCCTTGACACAAGATGAGGGCCAGAGATGGGAGCCTACAGGGCTTCATATCACATTTCCATTCTTATGTGTTCGTTCATTCATTTTGATCATTTTGCTGTGACTCTATTCTTAAAAACATACAGTACCCAGTACCGGACACATAATGTTTATTGGCCTATTATCCTAAAACTAAACTACTAGTATTTTAAGCTTCACCCAGCAGAGGTTAGCTGTTGTTTCTTTCTGAATCAGAAATGAAAATAACTCTTCTAAGTGTACGTGCACAATACTAATAAACACTATATTCATATTAGAAAAACCTCAAGAAGTCATTAACATGCAACATCAGAATCACAGCATGGAATTCTTTTTCACCTTAATAAAATAATTTACTCAAAGTACTGAGCCACAGGAGCTACACCATTTCCACTTGAAGGCAGATGGAAGTTCAAAACTGTACCTTCCCCAAGGAAAACCCCCATCTTAACCACATCAATGAATAGTAGGTAAAACAAAAACAAGCACACAAGAAGAAACAACCATCTCCAAACTCAAGATTTTCACCAGCCAGAGAGAACTCTATATGCTTGTTCAGAAAAAAATAAGTGTAACAGCTAACTCAGCCAGTTCCCACACAGGTCACCAATAATAAAATGGGCAGTTTCTACACCAGAAGCCTAAGCCTGTAACACACACAGTGAACGACAAACATAAACCTTCAGGTCTATTCACAAAGGAAAAACGGATTTACAAGTAAGACAAGGAGAGTGTGGTGCTCATCAAAGGTCAGCCACTGAGTAAAATGAGCTCGATGACCTAGGTCACAGTGCAAGGGCAGAATCCCACTCTACACACCGAATCTTCCAAATTCTAACCAAAGTCCACAGCGGGCTGCTGAGACAAATCAATTCTGCAAATAAGCAGATGTATCCTGGGGATATACAGAGAACCCGACGTTGAGGCAGGAAGACCATGAGCTCAAAAACAGCCTAGACAAATAAGCAAGACCCTATCTCAAGGCCAGCCAGATAGCTCAGCAGACTAAAGCACCTGCTATGACAGAGCTTAAGGACCAGATTTCAATGCCCTCCCCCCCCACGTGCCATGCCAGCCCCACATCCCCAGGCACAATGAGAAGGCGACTGAGACTGGGCATGGTGGCACACCTGTGTATCAGCAATTGGGAGGCTAAAAACAAGAGGATCACTATGAGCCCAATCTATGTGGTGAGACCCTATAAACCCTGTACTAAATACATTAAAAAAAAAAAAAATACACACACACAGACCCTATGGCAATAAAAACTGAAAAACTGCAGCAGGTGAGTCTCAGTGGAAGAGCACTTGCGTCTGCATGCGAGAATCCTGGGTTCAACCCCACCACTGCCCAAAAAAAAGTAAGTCAGGATTTTTCTCTCTTTTGGTTGGTAAATAGACTGTTAAATAAAAACTTGTTTGCTGCCTCCATTCATCACTCAATTAAGACAGCTGGTCTCAATTTCACATATAAGGAACTGTGTGTTTTGTTATGCTGAGCTGTCTGCTCACAGTGCTAGGAATCCAACCGAGCCTCTCATACTCTAGACAAGCTCTCAACAACTGCACTATACTTCTAGCCCAGGGATTATGTCTTAAAATTAAAATATACAACAAAGGTAGCAAGGCTACATTGCTCACAAAGGTCTTTGGTCAACCACTATCAAAAATTCTACTAATTAATTAAGAAATCAGCTTTTAAACACTCCACTTATAAGATGCCTGGTAACAAGAAAAAAATTAGCTTCAATTTTTCTTTTTATTGGGCCAGCCACATAGCTCAGCAAATTAAAGTGCCTGCTTAGGCAGACACAGGGACTGAGGTTCGATCGCCAGCGTGCTGGCAGGTCTGAGATGGCTGAGAACAGGCATGGTGGCATATGCCTATAACCCAAGCACTGGGGAGGCTGAAAACAAGAGGATCACTATGAGTCTGATCTGTGTAACCTATGACCCTATAGGCCCTGTACTAAATATATAAAAAATGAAAAAAATAAAAAACTTCGAGTTAGTTTTCTTTTGTGTTATCTACACTATAGTTACTACAGAAACAAAGGTCTGAGCATTTTACACTTGTGTATGTAAAAATCTTATCACACAAGTTATGCGTCGGTGACTGACTAGAAAGAGGCATAAGGTAACTATTAGGATAACAGAAATTTCTTCTGTCTTGGTTACAGTTCTGGTTATGGTGATTTATCAAATCTACCAACTGTATAATTAAGATCTGTGCATTTCCTGGCATGTAATTTTATATTTAAAAAAGCCAACAATAGTTATTTAATAACCAAAACTTTGAGTTGGGTAGAAAACTTCCTATCATATTGTTCTTTTTTTCCTATGACCCACATTTCTAACTTCTGTGTAATAATTAATTCTTACAAATTAAATAGCTATGGCGTTTTCATGGTCTACACTGAATAGAAAACAGAGGGTCTCAGGGCCATGTGGACACCTGCATCTGCCTGTGCAAGTAAACGACATGGCTCAACTAGCTGCCTCATATCTCAACTAAGGCAAGACCAGCTCTGTGGCAAAGGCCTGCGAGGCTGATCACCCTGTTATCACCTCTATTAAGAGAAGAAAGGAAACTTCATTGATCAGCTCATGATTAATCTTATAATGATCAGTGAAGTGCTTAACAGGCTGTGAAGGGTAAGAAGAAAGGAGCAGGATCAGGGAGATGGCTCAGTAGAATAAGCGCTTCCCTGTCAAGCACAAGAGCCTGAGTTCCCTGGTTCTGCCACATTTAAAAAAAAAAAAAAAGAGGAGACTATGAAGGGTAAAGGAAAACATGTAAAATGGTACTACTGTTTACAGCTAATGTTACAAATGGAAACTGCCACAGGTCTGCAAGTCACTATGTTAGCCAGTGCAGGTCTGTTTTGCTCAGAAAGAAACAAACACACATGTAAATACATAGATGGATCTTTCAAGGGTTGATTAAAAAAAAAAAAAAAATCACCCTTACTCTGGAAGCAAAAAGAGCTCCTTGACAGACATTCCAAGTTTAACCACTGAAAAACCATACAAGACACAAATGACACCCAAGACACTGAGTGTAAGCTAAGGAACAACATGTTCACTTTTGTAAACCAACTCCAGTGAAACTCCAAAGATAGTCATTCAAGGGCCGGCCATTCTAAGGGCCAGCCATACAGTTGAGCAGATTAAAGCACCTGCTTAGGCAGACCCAGGCATCTGGGGTTTGATTCCCAGCTTGCCATGCCAGCCCCACCCCCAGGGCATGCTGAGATAGCCAGCTCTTGGGAGGCTGTGAACAGAAGGGTCACTATGAGCCCAATCTATGTAGTGAGACCCTGTAGACCGTGTACTAAACACAAAAATAAATAAATAATAAAGGCAGACATTCTTACTATCGGTCACACAAATGTAATTATCCATGCTCATCTCTGTTGTTTTAAGTCTTCTCTAAGGACTACTAAAATAATCACATTTATAAATGAGAACAGAAAGAATGTCTTCTAGGATAAACAAGGAGGACTTCAATAGTACCCTATTACTCTAAACTGACATATATCTGAAAAATCATGATAGCCTGTCTTATAACACCATCAAAAATTATGGACATGTATTTTACAAAATCGTATGCTTATACTTGTCTTATATATCAACTAATGAAGTTTCTCAAATTTGGGGTAGGGGTGATACTGGAATTGAACCCTGGGTCTCACTAAGTCACTAAATGAGCTAGGCTGGGCTCAAGTTTATACCCCTCCTGCCTCAGTCTCTCAGAGTGCTGTAATTACCAGTATGTACCACCAGCCCCAGCTTCAAATGTTTTTAAGTAGCTGTGGAATATACTCCATCCTTTTTTAAAGCAATATAAAAGTTTTATCAGATGTCTCTCCATTTTTTTACAACATTGTTTAACAGAACACAAAATGATCCAAGAGTAAAAACAAATGCAGAAAAGGACCCTTAAATCATTTGGAAATGTATAACACCACCTCACCTCGGTGTACCCACTCTTATACCCAGACTAAACAGCTTTCCTCACACGGTACTTCAGGCTTCCTTCCACAAGAAAGCCTAGCGACCACTCTGGAAAATCCTAGAGCTCAGGCCAGGGAGACAGCAACATAAGTATGTCTGGCAAGGACAAGGTCCTGGGTTTAATCCCTCATACCATGTGCCATGCTGCTCTCTCACTGTGCCAGCCACTGAAAACAGGCATGGTAGTACATGCCTGTAATCCCAGAATGGGATAGAGTGAGACAGGAGGATCATTATAAGTCTGAGCTGCCTAGGAAGATCCTGTACCAAATAAATAAATTTTAAAAGAAAGAAAGGAAGCAAGGCAAGGCAGAAGGAAGGGAGGGAGCCAGAGAGAGAAGAAAGAATCAATCCTAGAGTTCTAGCTGGGTAAATGAAGCTAAAAAAAAAAAAGCACTGATCTGTTCTAGTCCCTCATTTTTTAACTGATACCCATAAAAGGCAAAATGAGAAGTAATATAACTGAAAAGGAATGGAAAACTGCAATAAAAGTCAATCCTGGTCACAGCCTTTGCCAGGTACATAACCTTGAGCAAATCTCTTAAACTCTTTGGACTTTAGTTTCCCCATCATAAAATGGGAATAAGCCTACCTCTGACCAGTACATATTCTATAAAAGTGCTTTGTAAACTACAATGCATTACACACATTAAGGGGTCATTCCTACTCTTAAGATTATTGTTAACCTAGACGACATGGTCCAGCACACAGCCAGACCCAGAACTCAGGCTCCCTGATTGCCTCTGCAAGATTTGTCCCTTATTTCACACAACCCTATCTTCAATACTAAGCCATGGCTAAAAAATTCTCAAATTTGGGTTTTATAATAAACCTTTGTATCAAGGAGAAAAAAACTGACGCCAGGTATAAAAAGATAACTTAAATATTATGTACATAAGTGTAAGCAAAAGGATTTATAGTCCAAGCATGTATCTGTTTCGGTGACACAGAAGACAAACAATTGGAGGGACATAATCCAGAAGCAGGGCCAGCCAAATAGCTCAGTGGATTAAAGCGCCTGCAAGCAGGCGCAGGGACCAGGGGTTCAATCACCAGGCCTACTGTGCTGGCCCCTCCCCCAGGGCAACTGCAATTGAGACTGGGAATGATGGCGCACACCTGTAATCTCAGCTCTTGAGAGGCTATAAACAGGCAGATCACTACAAGTTCCATCTAGTAGTGAGACCCAGATCACACTGTAGTCCCTTCCCTAAAATACAAAAACAAAATATCCAGGAGTGATCATAAAGCCCATTTCATAAGCACGTGTTCAAAGTTTTCTTTTCTCTCTCTACTTTAGATTTGACTTAAAGCCAGCAAAAGTATTTTCTAAACTTCAGGTCGTAGGCTTTCAATATTTCCAGACAATGAACATATTATAATTGACGCAGTTCTGATACATGAGGAAAGTTGGGTTCTTCAAACAATCATGTAGTCTTTCTGCCATTTTCTTTCATCAGAGTAATATCTCAGTCCAGGTATTTCATGAGTTTCGGAAGATCAGGTGGTAAAGGGATTGATTCCCAAGTCAGTCTAGCAAATCATAGAAAACCAGTGAAATTAAGAAATTCCATGGAAAGGGGTGGCTTGATAGTTCAGCAGACTAAAGCACCTGCTTAGGCAGAGTGCAACGGTCAGGGTTCAATCCCTGGTCTGCCATGTTAGCGCCCCCCGCCCCCCCCCCGCACTGAGATAGCAATGGAGACAGGGGTGGTGGTACACACGCCTATAATCCCAGAGCCCATTGGGAGGCTATAAACAGGAGAATCACAAGTGTGATCTACGTAGTGAGACCCTGCAGACCCTGCCCTAAATACAGAAAGAAAAGAAGGAAGGAGGGAGGGACGGAGGGAGGGAAGGAAAGAGGGAAAGAAGGAAGGCAAGGAGGAAGGCAAGCAGGCAGGCAGGCAGGCAAGTAGGCAAGCAGGCAAGCAGGCAGGCAGATCAAGGAAAAAATAAAGCCAAAAGTGTCATTAAAATGCAGTAACTGTGCATGCCTGTAATCCGAGTACTTGGGGGGTTGAAAATAGGAGGATCACTTCAAGTCTGATCTAAGTAGTGAGATCCTGTAGACTCTATACTAAATACATTAAAAAAAAAAAAAAAAAAAGCAGTACCTTTTAGTGATGGGGAGGCATATTATTCAAAGAATGTCTATGGCTAATGGGAAGTTTCTCATGAAGAACTTGGAAAATATTACCGGTATTATTTATGTTCCTGAACATAAGAATTTCTTATTTTAAAAAAGCTTGTGTTTAAGCAGCTGTTGTGGCACATACTATAATTCCCAATTAGTTAAGAGGGTGAGACAGGAAGAGCATAAATTCAATTAGAAAATTTATCAAGACCATATCAATGAAATAAACAGGCTGGAGATACAGTTCAGTAGTAGTGTTTGCCTAGTATACATGTGGCCTGGGTTCAATGCCTAGTACCACAATGTTTTTTCTAAAAATGTGTTTTTATAAGCTCATGTATATTCATAATGTGATTCATCTGGCAGGAAGATAGTCATCCATATGCAGTAGAAAAAGCTCAAGTTTAAAACACTCAATCTACCCATCAGACTTAAAGGTTATAGTAGCATTTCTTGAAAACATATTAGTCATCACTGTTCTAACTATACATCACTGTAGAGAAAACAGGGTGGAAGAGTAGCACACAAGTTCGTCACCAACAATAGTTAGAAAAGTCAAACCACATTAGAAAATAACATGGAACTCTGGTAACATCTGCATGGTTCATCATCCTGGAAATTTCCCATCACAGACCCTAAGCATTATGGAGGACTTCCAAGGAAGGCTGTCTTCTAGAACTGACTCACCCTGACCTATCTTCAGTGTCTGAACATGTGAAGAAACAATAAAACAGGTCAGTGCTGGCTCCATAATGCAACCACATTACAGCAAAGCCAAGTGACCAAATCTTACAAATGATGGGTCTATCTACCCTTTCCTCTTACTTCAATGAAGATATAGTAGATTACTCATGTGTGGCTTGTATACACAGGATTCTTTTTAATACTGATTAACAATATTAACTAGAATTTGTAGAGTATCACTTAAAAAGCACTTTTATTATTACACTTATTAGTATAATTCCTACTAGCACCTCCATTTTGTAAAGAATTGAAACAGCTTGTCTAAAACTATATGGACTAAAGAATTATTCTGTCTAAAAACTGTGACAGAATTGAATTCCTATAACTTCAAATTCTGAGCTTTGTGCTAATATTAAACCTTTTTTCCCATTTTTAAGCATATAACCCTTCATTCTTTTATTCCTTCATTATTTATTAAGCATTACCATACACTACGAGATATTTTCACAAATATAAGAATGGGTACATAGTTCTACCTGAGGTGGTTTTAAGAAGATGTACTAACCAAGGGCAGCTTCATTACCAAAAACCCAACAGTGCAAAGCCCACCAACGTGGGGAGAGCCATGAGTGGGTGCACACTACAATGGGAACAAGACAGGGAGGCACAGAACTGCCCAAGGAGGGCTTTCTTCCATCAGGGTTAGACTGTGACCTGAATCTTGGTGAGTGAGCAAGAAAAGAAGTAAAATAATATAGAAAAACAAAGGTCAGAAAACAAGGCCTAAGGCACAGAGGAAGGCAACTCAGTGCAACTTCGGAAGCCACAGCAGGCTTGGCCAGCCAGAGGCGAAGCAGGCATGCGGGCTGGAGCCATAAGAGCCAAGAGCAGGCTCCTGGAGCCATGGTGTGGAAATGGGCTTTGTTCTACAGCAACACCAGGAATGAGAACAGTAAAATGCTAAAATCTGTGCTTTTAAAAGACAAACTGACTTCAGTGTACAGGACAGAACAGTGAGGACAGAAATAGTCATCCCAGTTAAGACTCCAATGCAGCACAACAACAATGTGAGAACCTAAATTATGACAGTGATGAGGGGGAGGTAACTATTATGGTGCTATTTTGGAAGTAGAATCTTAAAATCTAGTGATTCACGAGAAGTGCTGGGCAAAATTCAAAGATGAAGGGAAGCTAACTACAAGACTTCTGCATTTACCACCACTCCCCAAATGGGTCTGCTGCCATCAGTGAAGACAGAAATGCTGAGAGGCTTGTGTAAATAATAAGTAGAATTTTAGCTATCTAAGTAAGTTTGTGCTATCCACATAGCATAAGGAAAAGATACCTATTACACACTCAGGTACTGCGCTCTAGAGAAATGCAGATTAAAGCAACAGTGATTCTACCCTACTCCATAAAGAAGAGCTATCACCAAGAAATCAAATAGAAACAAATGCTGGTATAGCTGCAGGAAAAAAAATAGTCCTTCTACATAGCTGGTGGGAGTGTGGGCCAGTACAGCCACTATGGAGATGCTGTGGGGACTCCTCAAACAACTACAGCCAGAAATTCCATTTGACCAGCAATACCTCTTCTGGGCATCTTCATCAGAGTGAAACATGCATACCCATGTTGCTGATGGCACAATTCACAACAGCTAAATCTTTGAAACAGTCTTTATGGCCATGAACAGATGAACAGATAAAGAAAACATGGAATTTCATACACAATGCACTACTCTGCCATTAAAAAGGATAAACTGGAGTCATCTGTAGGAAAATGAATCACTCTTGAGACCACAGCACTAAGTGAAGCCAACAAGACATACAAGCCTAAATATAGCGAAACTTCTCTTATATACGTGAAACCCAAAATATAAGGAGTACAAAAAAACAAGAACAGGAAAATAGAGATAGATCTTTTGAAAAAGGGAAAGGGGGAAGGGCCGGTCAATAGCTCAGCAGGTTAAAGCACCTGCAAGCAGGTGCAGGGCCAGGGGTTCAATCCCCTGTGCCTGCCCTGCCCTCAGGGTGCACTGAGATGGCTATTGAGACTGGGCGTGGTGGCAAACAGCTGTAATCCCAGCTCTTGGGAAAGGGGGCAAGGGACATAGTTCAGTAGCATAAGCACCTGCCTGGCAAGCACTAAGTCCTGAGTTCAATCCCTGATACCTCCAAAAAGAAAAAAGGGAAAGGGACCAAGAAATGGAGGGAGGGGGAAGGAAGGAGGAAAGGAAGAGGCAGGGGACAAAAAAGAATTAAGATGTGCTATGTACGTGTACTAAGTCCCTAAAAGGAATGCAATCACTACATACTGCAAAGACATACAAATAAAGCTGAGAACAGAAAACAAAACTGAGTTCTAAAATTAAAAAGAAATACGGGGATTTAGGAGTCATTAGCATGGAAGCTGAAGAGACAGTGCTGGCTCTGGTCAACCTATACAATACTATAAATACAAAGAAGCTGACTACAGAACATTAGGGAACCCAACTACAATGAAATTAATTCTCATGAAGATTTCTTAAAGGACACTTTTTCCCCTAGAAAAAGGGACTGGAGCTAGGGATATAGCTTAGCAGCATAAACAAGGTAAGGTCCTGAGTTCAATCCCTGATACCAAAAGAGAGTAAGAAAAAGAGATTAAGCCGGGCGTGGTGGCGCAGGCCTGTAATCCCAGCACTCGGGAGGCTGAGGCAGGAGGATTGTTGTGAGTTCGAGACCAGCCTGAGCTACAAAGTGAGCTTAAGGCCAGCCTGAACTGCATAGTGAGACCCTGTCTCAAAAAGACAAAAAAAAAAAAAAAAAAAAAAAAAAAAAAAAAAAGAAAGAAAGAAAAAGAGATTAAGAAAGGAGTACAAGGGCCAGCGAGATAGCTCAGCAGACTAAGCACCTGCTTTGGCAAACACAGGGCCCAGGGTTCAATCCCCAGTTCCGCCTGCCACACCAGTCCCAGCCCAGCCCTGGGGGTTGCCGAGCTGAGACAGAGTCCAGGATCCCAGTGCTGGGGGGACTAAACAGGAAAATCACTACATCTCCAAGCTGTAGGGAAAGGGAAAGGGAAAGGGAAAGGAAAGGAGTACAGCCAGGCATGGTGGTGCAGACCTGTAATCCCAGCACTCAGGAGGCTGAAGAAGGAAGATTGTTGAGAGTTCAAGGCCAGCCTGGGCTACTGAGTGAGTTCTGGGCCAGCCTGAACTACATAGTGAGACAATAACTCAGAAAAAAAGGAATACAGAAGGACAATATGGCTCAGTGGCATGAGCATCTCCTGGCAAGTGCAAGGTCCTAGTTCAATCCCTGGTACCACAAAAAATAAAAAGAGTGGGACAAAACGCTATATATTTAAAAAAAAAAAAAAACTGACTATGTAAAATTTAAATTTATATAGAGAGAAAAGATATGGAAGACCAAAACAGGTCAGTGCACAATACACAGTTGTGACATCACAATGTGCTTTTTGTTTACCTTTCTTTTCTGCATATACTAATTTTTGTTTGGATTTTTTTTTAGAGGGGATTGTTTTGTTTGTCTTTTGAGTTGGGGGTTGTCTCTTGTTTGTTTTTGAGATGGGGTCTCACTCTGTATTCTAAGCTAGCCCTTGGTATTACATAGCCCAGCCTGGCCAAATTCATGGCCCTGCTGCCTCATATATCCCCAAGTACTGGGATCATGGGATTGTGCCACCTACTCTGAATTGCATTTACTAACTGCTTCACATACTACTTTATCATTTTTTTTTAAAAGACAACTCACTGTAGGTTTAATCTGCAGTTCTCCAATGGCTGATGCTGTTGAATATCTCTTCCTGTGCTGTGCTGTCTGTACACCCTCTCTGGTGAAATATCTCTGTACATCTTGTGGCAATTTTTAATTGGACTATCCAGCATTTTTTTTCCTACTAAGTTTGGAGTTCTTTACATACTCTAGATACAGTCATCCACTAGTATCTGCAGGACATAGACTCCCATATACCACACCACCACTGCCCAAGTCTAAGGAAGCTCCAGTCTCTTACATAAAATGGCACGGTATCTGCATGCAACCTGTTATGGTTTGTATCTAGATGTCCCCTCACAAGCAATCATAGGCGGCTTGATCTAGAGGGTGTGGTGCTGGGATCAAAGCTATGTGATATTACATTAGTCCTCTGATTAGCAGTGGATAATGGAAGGCCCTCCCTAGGTGTGAGCACTACCCTGCCCCAAGGGCATATAGCCCAGGACAGAATAACACAATGCACAGAAAGTCTGCTGCTCACTTACTGCTTGCTGCTTGCTGCATTCTGCCTGCCCTGCTCTACCATGAATTGTTTCTCCTCTGAGATGCCCCTCTGCCACACCACCCTGCCTTGCAGCGAGCCAACTATGGACTGAAACCTCTACAAACAGTGAGCCAAAATAAACCTTTCCTCTTTTGACTTTGGGTACTGGACATTTTATCTCAGCAACAAAGAAGTACCTAGGACATAACCTATGCAAATCATCCCATAAATTTTAACCTAGGACATAACCTATGCAAATCATCTCTAACTTCTATTAATTTAAGACACAGTAACTGTTGTGCAAAGAGTTGTTACGCACTATTAGGTAGGAAATAATGACAAGAAAGCAAGCTGAGACTCAGTCTGGACTGATTCTCCCCCCCCCTTACATTACACAACTATACAGTTCAGATTGACCTTGAACTCCCAACAATCCTTCTGCCTCAGCCTCCCAAGACCCAGGATTACATTTCTGTGACACTATGCCTATTTTTTCCCCATCTTCAATCTGTGCTTGACTGCACCAATTTTTAGATGGAGTCTTTGCACCGAACGTGGTGGGACAACTTCACAAGTCTTTCACTGAATATGTCTGTCGCCCACCATATTTTCTCCAACTCTACAGCATGTCTTTGCATCTTTCCAACACAGCTTGCATCGGAGCAATTTTTTCTCAATTTGTAGTTTTGATGAAGCCAAATTTAATAATTTTTCCTTTCTTGGAATATACTTTTGGTCTCAATTCTAACAACTCTTTGCCTAAATCACTCTTATAGAACGTTACATGTAAGTATTAATAGCTTGGTTATAAAAATAAGAATAATTTTCTTTAAGTAGTTTTAAACTAACAACCTGGATAACTTGGACAAATAGGTTATCAAATACAATAATAGCAAAGATCATACCATACAGTGCTTATATTTTTACTAGGCATGGCAAGCAATAAATAAACATTTCCAGGTTTATTTATCGGTGGACTGCTTGCCTAGCATATGCAACACCTCTGATTTGATAATCACCATTGAAAACAAATAAACAAAAACAGCTATCATTTAAATCCTTTTATATATAATCTGCATAGATTTTTAAGCAGAAATGCGAAAGCCTAGCCAGGTTTGGGGATAGGCTGAGGGAGGGAGGGAGGGAAGAAGGGAGGGACGGACAGATGGAAGAGAAGGCGTGAGGGGAGGGAAAGAAAAATATAAAGGCTTTAATAAGCTGGGTGTGATGGTGTACTCCTATAATCCCAGCACCTGGGCGGCTGAAGCAGGAGGATCATTGAGAGTTCAAGACCAGAATGGGCTACAAAGTGAGCTCAAGGCCAGCCTGAATTGCATAGTGAGACCCTGTCTCAATAAATAAATAAGCAAGCTTTAATCATTTCAATATGAATTAAAATGGGCTATATGGGCTGGCAAAATACCTCAGCAGATTAAAGCACCTACAAGCAGGCACAAGGGCTGGGGGTTCAATCCTCCTGCCTGCTGTGCCACCCAGCCCACAGGGCACCCTGAGACTGGGCATGCTGGCACATGCCTGCAATCCCAGCTCTTGGGACACTGTACACAGGCAGATAACTATGAGTCTGATCTAGTAGTGAGACCCTAAACACCCTGTAGACCCCTCGCTAAAATGCACACACACACAAAAGGGCTATAGTTAGATATGACAGGCACTTATAATCTATAAAACTTGTTCCCCAATTCTCAAATGTCTCATCCAAATATTTTTTCTTCCATTAGATAGGAGAAGCCTAGATGAAAAGGAAATACTCCTTTCACATTATATAACCTCAAAAGACCTAAGATAGAACAATAATATTAATAATAGTAATTACTTGTCTACTTTTTATAGATTCTTTCTGGAACCTTTCCATTGACAAAAATTCTGCTCAGGGCCTGAAGGAAGAATTTAAAATATTCTCTCTCCCATAACTACCACAAAGACAGGTGGGAAACACCCTTAAGAGAGAGGAGAAGAAGGGAGGGAAGGAGGCTCAGGGTACTCCCACAGCATCTCTCTGGGACTCTCTGCTCCCTCCTTGCAGTTTTCCTCAGGAAATCTGACTTCTCCAAGCTTCTGAGGGCTCCACTGCACCTGTGCTTCGCACTCACAGCTTCACACTGTCCTGTCAGGGGCACATCAGGCTGTCTTCTGAAATCTGGGTGGAAGCCTTCCTGACCCCAGAACTCTTCCATTCTGCATGTGCCTAACACCATCACCACATGGATACTGCCAAGGCCTGCTGTGCTTCTTTCTCACTTGGCCGTAGGAAGTCCAGCACCTAAGAACCAAGTCCAGAGAAACAACTTTCCTACACTGTTGCTATCCTAGAACATGGCACTCTGGGGCTCTCTTCTCAAAACAAAGTTTTTCTCACCTTTGCAACTCTGAAGCTACAAAGGCTAAGAATCCTGTTGATTCTTGTGATGTCCTCAGGCCCTCTTTCTACTGTCTTTTGAAATACTTGGCTTTTCCTCACCAGTCTTTTTTAGGAATCAATCTGTCCTCTGTTCCATCTTTGCAGGCTGCAACTTTCCTGGCACTGCCTTTCTGAGCAAACTCAAAATGTTTTACATCATTCTGCTGGGCTCTTTGGTCTTTAATCAACATAGATGTAGCTAAAAGCCCTCCACAGTAGCCATGCCACCACCTCAACAGACTGCCTAGAAATTTCTTCTGCCAAATTAATTAGTCCACAGCTCTTAATCTCAGTCTCAGGCAAAGACTCTGGAAACGAGCAAAATGCAAACAAAGGGGCCCAGGAGATAGCTCAGTAGAATAAGCGCTTGCCTGGCAAGCACAAGTGCCTGAGTTCAATTCTTGCTTCTGCCCAAAAAAAAAAGGTTCCTTATTTAAGGGGCCAGGGAGATGGCTCAGTGAAATAAGCTTTTTC
>PVKA01037162.1:0-21214 GCA_004027165.1 Ctenomys sociabilis | reverse complement strand
GAAGGGAGTTGGGCACTATGGTACATAAATGTAATCCTAATTACTCAAGGTACTTGAGAGGACATAAGTTTGAGGACAGCCTGGGCGATATAGACAGTATGTCAAAAAGGGAAGGGAAAGGAAGGGAAGGGAAGAGAAAGTGAAGGAGAGGGGAAGGGAGGGGAGGGGAGAGGAGGAGAGGCTCTTAGTTTTCAGGTGTCCCTTGTGATGTGAACTGTTAATTTCACTGCATGGAGTTGTTTGCTAAGTTATGTTTTCACAAGAGGTCACTTAAAATACAAACTACTTCATCAAGTGCTGAGATGAAGAAACAATGACTCTACTAGAAGTAAAATCAACTGTGCACTAATTAATGACTAACAGCTTAATTTTTGAAAGATCTACCAGGATCACTTTAGTCAGACACAATTTTTCACCTTATTCACTGATTTTAAATATCAATTCTGTGTAAGAAACAATATTATGTTTTACTTGTGTAGGCAATGTGTGCAATAGAAAGGGCATTTATACACACAAAATAACATTATTCTAGAAGTATATTCATTTTGTGGATAAAATGAGAGGTTACCAATGTTATGAGAAAATTTTGGGTTATTTATATATAGTGTAGTTATTTGATTTTAATCTTTTACGTAGAACATGCATTATCTTCAAAATACATTCCACTTTGGAATGCTACTGGGAAGGCAACTAGAAGGCTAAGAACACTGAAATATGATCCTGCCATTTCAGAGGAAAGAAGTATGTATCAGTTCACTGACTAATATCAAGTATGATTTTATGTACCAAAATATAGCACAATAACCAAATGTACTGAAGCACAGACATTCCACTTCCTTCTAAACCAATATGTACTTTTAAAGCCATTTTAAAGGGCTGATGAGATAGCTCAGTGGACTAAGCATCTGCTTGGGCAAGCACAGGGACAGAAGTTCAGTCCCTGGTACCACATAATGTGCCGGACCCACCCTGTGCATAATGAGCTGGCCATGGAGACCTGGCATGGTGGTGCCATGCAATGGCACATTAGCCTGTAATCTCAGCCCTGAGGAGGCTGAAAACAGGAGAAGCACTAAGAGTCCAAGCTGTATAGTGAGACCAAGTACTAAAAACATAAAAAAAAAAAAAAAAAAGCCACTTGTATTCTCAAAAGAGAATATCATATAAAATTACAGTATGTATTATAAACGTGAGGCCCAGGGATATAGTTCAGTGGCATAGCAACTGCCTGGCAAATGCAAGGTCCTAAGTTTGATTTCTTGGTATTAAAAAAAAAAAGAAAAGAAAACTAATGTATATCTTTGTACTAGAAACAAGAAAAATATCAAACTAGTGCACAAAAATGAATTATTTCAGGATCCAGACATGATGGTACATGGCTATAACCCTAGCATTCAGGAGGATGCGGCAGGAGGATGGTCACAAGCTCAAGGCCAGCCTGAACTACATGGTGAGTTCAAGTCCAGGCTAACTACACAGTGAGACTCTGCCTCAAAAAAAAAAAAAAAATCAGAAATAATTTCAATACTTTGCATATTTTTCAACAGTCACACAGGATTCACATGAATACATATTCCTTGAAGACTGGTTGTGGTGGCACACACCTGTACTAGCAGCTCTTGTGAGGCTGTAAACAGGCAGATCACTATGAGTCTAATCTAGTAGTGAGACCCTGAACACCCAAGACCCTTCCCCCACCAAAAAAAGCAGGTTGTGTACCAAAGTTAACCAAAGCCTTGAGCCAGGGAACGCAAGAGCCTTAGTTCAATCCCCAGTTCCACCAAAACAAAACAAAAATATATGAAACCAAAGCCTTTCTGAGAATGGAAGATTCCTAGGCTAGGGCAATAAAGGTATAGTATGAACCTTAAATATCCTGTTATGCCAAAAATTAAGTACCTAAAAAGTGATGGGAGTATGTTATAAAACTACAAAAGCAAGCTTGAGGAGCAAACTACTACCTAATCTGAGGAAGTATAAACAACAAAATGATTAAGGATGGCAACAAATATCAAACTAATAAAAGAAATAAACCTGAAAATTCACTATAGAAAATACTCAGAGAAAAGAGAGCTTCCTCTGGTCATAGTAAAATGTCATGTATTCATTGGAAAGTAAAGTGCTGCTGAAAGAAAATTGTCAATTTTCAACAACCATAGAAAAACTACTTCAAGCAAGCATCAATAATGGATGCTAAATGTAGGTGGAAATTACTAAACGTATGCGTATAGTTTCATTTTATTTTTATATGGTTTTAAGGTGTCTCCCTCTACATATTGCTTGTAAGACAAAAGAGAGAAATGACTAGAGTACGTGAACATGTATTTGGATGGTGAAAATTAACATCACCAAAGAAGAGCAGATGATAATGTGTCCCTCTGCATACATAAAACCATAAACAAAACAAGATCAGAGAACTGTATTCTTAAAAAAAAATGTATCATAAAAAGCAAAACATGTGAAAATATGCCCAGATTAAAGGACAATAAAGAGACATGACAACTAAATATAATACCTGGTTTTACTCTAGATCCTATACTTAAAAGAAATATTTGAGCCATGGCCAGCTAGGTAGCTCAGTGTTGGACAACCCCCCTCCCCGCCCCTGCCACCACCATATGGCATGCTACACTGGCCCTGACCCTGGGCATGCTGAGCAGGTCAATGAATCCTGGTGTGGTGGCATATGCCTATAATCCCAGCGCTGAGGCTGAAAACAGGGAATCACTGTAAGTCAGAGCTGTGTAGTAAAACCTTGTACCAAACAAATAAATTTTAAAAAAGAAAAAACAAATATGTGAGCCTATGTAGATGACTTAGAAGAAATATTTACAGATCCATTTATAGCTCTTTAACTCCAAAGTTGTAAATAGATTCAAACAACTTCAACACAAAACACTGCTTCAGAACTGTAGTAAGCAAAACTATCAGCAAATAAATAATTAAATGAAAATCACCAGGTGGAAAGGGCTAGGGATATAATTCAGGGGCATGGTGCCTGCCTGGCAGTGTGAGGCCAAGTTTGATTTCTGTTTTTTTTTTTTTTTTTTTTTAAAAAAGAACCACATGAAAAGACAATACAGGGCCAGCCAAATAGTTCAGCAGATTAAAGCACCTGCAAGCAGGTGCAAGGAAAGGGGGTTTGAACCCTGGGCCTGCCATGCTGGCCCCACCCCTGGGGCGTGCTGAGACAGCAATTGAGACTAGGTATGGTGGCATGTACCTATAATCCAGCTCTTGGGAGGCTGTAAACAGATGGATCACTACAAGTCTTATTTAGTAGTGAGACCCTGAAACTCTGTAGACCCTTCCTTAACATACCAAAAACGAAACAAAAAAACCCAAACAATCAAAAAAAAAAAAAAAACCAATACAATTCTCATTTAAGTCCATAAAATTTTAGCCAACAGTTTACCCTGACATTTTCCTCATTCAAACTTGGTCTTCAAAGTTATATGCTGCTAGGGGTGGGAGCACAGATCTGTATTCCCAGGATGCTGGAGGCTGAAACAGGAGGATTGCTGTGAGTTCGAGGCCAGTCTGTACTACAAAGTGAATTCAAGGCCAGTCTTAACTACATAGCGAGACCTTATCTCAAAAAAGACTGAAAAACAACCTCCAAAGTTACATGCCAAGCAAGGCAGCACATGCCTGTAATCCCAGCATACTGGAGGCTGAGACAGAAGGACAGCCTAGGCTACAAAGTGAGTTCAAGGCCAGCTTTAACTACAGAGCGAGATCTTATCTCAAAAACAAACAAACAAACAAACAAAGGGCTGGGGAGATAGCTCGGCAACATTAAGTGCCTGCCCTGGCAAGCCCAAGGTCCTGAGTTCAATTACCTGTGCCACATGCCATGCCAGCCCCAGAATTAGGAGTGGTGACACATTCCTATAATCCCAGCACTAGGGAGACTGAGGAGGATCACTAAGAGTCCAAACTGCCTAGTGAGACCCCGTATCAAAAAAGAAAAAGTTATAACTTTCTTAGATTATTTGTTATAATAATTGTTATAATAATTTGTTATAATAATTGGCAAAAAGAAACAAAACCACTGAGAAATGCTAACATACAACTAATATAGCTGGAAGCCTTCATCTCTTCATCTCATTACTAAGTACACAAACTCCTCAAAATGTATAAATTCCATCAATATAAAGTCAACTCATCATTATAAACATTCTTTCAAGTGACCATTGTTTAAAAAGAGAAGTCTTAAATATGCTTATTAGTGTTGCTACATTTAAAATATTCAATTTTGAAAATAATGACAAGATTCTAATGGTTGGGTAGGAGAAGACAGCTCAGCAACATCAGTGCCTGCCTGGCATGCACAAGGTCCCAATTTGATTCTGACAGAAGAAAAAAAAATTCTAATGGTTGAAGAGGACTCTGCACTCAGATTAAATTTCTAGCTAATCAATTTAGTATCTGAGGGTCAATGGACAAGCCTGGTTATTTCTTAGTACCTGTCTTCTATAAAATAGTATGGCCAGGTATGATGGCACATGTTCATAATCCCAGCACTCAGGAGGCTGAGGCAGAAGGACTGCTGTGAGTTCAAGGCCTGCCTGAACAGCCTGGCCAAGAGAAACTATCTGAAAAAAAAAAGGCTACTTCATTTGGTGAATATGCATTTCTTAGAATTGTGGTGACTAAATGAGGTACTTGAAGTGTTCAATAAATGGTAGCCATTATTACCTTGTACACATACTTTTTTAAATGTATTTAGTACAGGGTCTTACGTAGATCAGACTCAGTGATTCTCCTGTTTTCAGCCTCCCAAGTGTTGGGATTACAGTACCCAACACTTGGGGCATCTCAGCATGCCCCAGGGGTGGGGCTGGTACGGTACTATACACACTTTAAAAATTAGAGTCATTCTCAAGATGGCTATTGACTGAATAATATTTTTAAGTAGCCAAATCCATAGAAACAGAAATTAAAATGGTGCTGGGGGAAGGAGTATTGTGTAATGGACATAAAGAGTTCTGCACATTATAAATGTTCTGAGAATCTGTTTAACACTAACACAAACATACTCTTTTTTTGTATTTAGGTACAGGTCTACAGGATCTTACTACATATACTGGACTCATAGTGATTCTCCTGTTTTCAGTTTCCCAAGTGCCGGGATTACAGGTCAGCACCACCACGCCCTGGCCACTACATTCTGCCTAAGCAGGCACTTTAGTGCAATGAGCTATCTGGCCAGCCCAACACAAACATATTTAACATCTGTGAATTACACAGTTCAAAATGCTTTAGGGGCTGGGGAGATAGCTCAGTAGAATAAGTGCTTCCATGGCAAGCGCAAGAACTTGAGTTCAATCCCTAGTTCTGCAACAAAAAAAAGAAAAAATGCTTAGTACAGTAAAACAGTCACACTTCTGAAGCCTAGTAACTCCAAATAAGGACCCAGTAATATCTTTTACCTTATTTACAGCATTAGTGAAACTACTGTTAATAAAGTAGCAATATAAAAATTCATAATGGATGTTACTTATTATCTAAATTCTGAAATGTCTGTGGAACTAAAATAAAACACCCCATTAAACTAAGCTTGCAAGTAAACAATAAAATAGAAAAGCAAACAAAAAATGAAAAGGCAACCTACCGACCAGAAAAAAAAAAAAACAACACAAGCCACATATCTAATAAAGAATATGCACAAACCTTACAAAGGAATCAAGAACAGAAAATCAGCACAATTTAAAAATGGGCAAAAGGGCTGGAATAGCTCAGCATATTAAAGTGCCTGCAAGCAGGAGCTGGGGTTCCATCCCCAGGCCTGCTGTGCCGGCCCCATCCCTGGGGTGTGCTGAGACAGCAACTGAGACTGGGTGTGGTGGTGCATACCTGTAACCCCAGCTCTTGGGAGGCTGTGAACAGGTGGATCACTACGAGACCAATCTGGTAGTGAGACCCTGAAAACCCTATAGAGCCTTCCCTAAAATACAAAAAATAAAAAATAAAAATAAATAAAAGTGGGCAAAGGGGCCTGGAGAGACAGATTAGTGGTCTAAGTGCCTGCCTGGTGCAAGGACTGGGTTTAATCCTATGTACCACATGTGCCAGCCCCCTGAAACCAGGTGTGGGGAGGCTGAGACAGGAGGATCACTGAGCCACATAGGGAGACCTTGTACCAAAAGAAAAAGGGGGGCGGGGAAGGGCAAAGGACTGAACAGCTATCTCTCCCAAGAAGACATAAAAATGGTCAAAATACCTATTAAAGGCACTCAACATCACTAATCATCAGAGAAATAAATGTAAAATAAAATCACTATGAGATATTACCTAATACCTTGTAAAGATGTCTATTACCAAAGACAAGAGATAATACATGCCACCAAGAGTAAAAAGGGAATCCTAGTACATTGTTGGTGGAAAATTAGTTTGATATAGCCATATGGAAAACAGTATAGGGGTTTCTAAAGAAATTATAATTAAAACTATCATGCAACCCAACAATCTTGCTTCTAGGTACAGATGTACAAAAAGGAGATGAAATCTTATCTCTGTAAAAACTTTACTGTACCATTATTCACACCAGTCCAGAAATGGAAATAACTTAAGTGTTGATCAACAAACTAATGGATTAAGAAGACACGGTACATATATACATATAGACCCACACATGCACATATGCATATTATTCAGCGTTAAAATAAAATCTGTTTGCCACAACAAGGATGGATCTACAGGACATTATGCTAAATAAAATAAACCAGACAAGCCGGGCATGGTGGCGCATGCCTGTAATCCCAGCACTCGGGAGGCTGAGGCAGGAGGATTGTTGTGAGTTCGAGACTAGCCTGAGCTACAAAGTGAGCTTAAGGCCAGCCTGAACTGCATAGTGAGACCCTGTCTCAAAAAGACAAAAAAAATAAATAAATAAAATAAAATAAACCAGACAAAGAAAGAAAAATACTACAGAATATTAAAAAAAAAAGTTTCATTCACAAAGACAAACAGTAAGGGAGTCAGAGAACATGGTAAGATAGTCAAAGGATACAAAATAGCAGATATGCAAGATGAAAAAACAAATTTCTAATGAAATTTCTTTTTTTTTTTTTTTTTTTTTTTGGTGGAACTGGGGATTGAACTCAGGACCTTGTGCTTGCCAGGGAAGCACTTATTCCACTGAACCACCTCCCCAGCCCTCTAATGAAATTTCTATCTCATCATGACAACTAAAATTAATACTTGTATATTCTTAAGGATTTTTGTTAGATTTTTAGTTGTTTGCCACAAAAGTATATAAAAAATTAAAAAAAAAATGTGAGATGTTAATCCACTTTACTGTAGTAAACATGTTCTCATACATATATTCTATAATAACCTATACATCTCACATATACACATCCGATTTTATTTATTTATTTATTTATTTACTTAGGCAGAACCAGGGATTGAACTCGGGCCCTTTTGCCAGGCAAGCGCTTATTCTACGGAGCCATCTCCCTGGCCCCAGATTTTATTTTTAAAAATCAATCTTTTAAAAAACTTGATAATTTATTACAGATAAAATATGTAAATCATATGACTCTTAAAGGACCAGCCTGACAGTTCAGCAGACTAAAACGCCTGCTTAGGCAGAGTGCAGCAGCCAGGGTTGATTCCTAGCCTGCCATGCTGGCCTCAACCCTGGTCCCACACTGAGACAGTGATGGAGACTGGGCATGGTGGTGGGCACCTATAATCCCAGCACTTGGGAGGCTGTACGAGAATCACTATGAGTCTAATCTACATAGTGAGACCCTGAACAACCTGTAGACCCTGTCCTAAACACAGAAAAAAAAAAAAAAAAAAAAAAAAAAAAAAAAAAAAAAAAAAAAAAAAAACATTATCACTTCTTATTCCACCCTCTGAAGCCACCCAGAATCATGGTCACAAGGACAGCAGATGTGTTTCTCTGACTCCCACAAGAAATAACTACAGGGATCTAGACTAATATAAAATCTCTAAAGACTACTAATCATCTGGGAACCTAGATGCCTTAGAATCAGGAAAGATCTGAAATCACTATGGACCTGAACATCTGGGCTCAATTGTAATAAAAGCCAGGTACAGTGTACTTTACTTAAGGCTGGGGAGATAGCTCAGTAAAATAAGTGCTCGCCTGGCAAGCACAAGAGCCTGAATTCAATCCCTGGTTCCACCAAAAAAAAAAAAAATCAGTGTACTTAAGCAATTTTCAAAATTAAGTACAGAAAATATAAATACAAAATCAAATACATGGAGTCCTCAAATTACTCCTATATCTGAGAATGAAATTAAGTAAGATTTATCTCCCATTGATACAAAAATAATAACCAGATATATTTGAGGAATAAATGTTAAATGTGAAGCTCATGGATTTTTCTTAAGGCATTGCTTTAAACATTTAACTCTAAAAAATAAACATTAAATTCTGATGAGACTCAAAAGTGAATAAAAAACTTTACTGCTTTCAAAAATTTGTAAACCTTCCAGTCATCATCCAAGGATACTATCAAGCATTAGAGATACAACGATTTCTGTAATTCATTAAATTTAGAACAACATCAATTATAAATTGGACCATTATTTTGTCTTTAATACAAAAACCAATTAAAATGATATATACCATTAGTAAATTTGGCATTGCAAATTCAGATATTAAAATATTTAAAAATTGGCTTCAGAGAACAGACGCAATACAGTATGTACATGCTTGATTCTCTAATAACTCCAAAATACCAGAAACCTACCTAATCTATACATCAACTATAGAATGCAGTAATATTTCTATACCACCAAAATCCCTAATGCCCTAGCCAAAACCCTCCTTAAATACACAAAAACAGTTAATACAAACTACCAGTTCAAAGAATAAATAAATAACCAATGTTAACAAAAATACAAAGATACTCTCACCAAATTAACTAGACAATTTGCTAATACAAACTACCAGTTCAAAGAATAAATAAATAACCAATGTTAACAAAAATACAAAGATACTCTCACCAAATTAACTAGACAATTTGCTATAGCCTGAGCAATGACAAACCCCTGCAAGCCCAGCATTCCAGGAGGCTGAGGCAGGAGAACTGCCCCAAGTTCAAGGCCAGCCTAGTTACACAGTGAGTTCAAGGCCAGCTTAAGTTATTGACTGAGACCTTGTTTCAAAAAAAAAGAAAGAAAAGAAAAGAAAAAAACAACCTAAACACCAAATGACTTTCTAAATAATTCAGGTGGTCAGGACCTATGTATCCTTTTAATCCAACAGCACAAAGATACTACCTCAGACCACTCAGTGCCACCTACTAAAGGAAAATTTCAGGTATTCCTGGATAGCATACGCTATGGACTCAGAGAACTAATTTTTAATTTAGGGCAACTTATAGATTTAAAATAATACAACACTTTCAAAAACAATGAAGTACAATGCAAAGAGAATGAACATCATACGGGCCTAAAACTTTTCAGAGACGCAAACAAGAGAGCACATTTATTAATTCAGTAGTATCAACAATTCAATTATGGTATGAAAAGACAAATACCTCTACTAAATTTATCTATTTCAAAATTCCTAAACCGAATTACTTTTCTTAAACCAACATCAGACACCACATCCTACAAAACATTAAAATATAAGCAAATATAAGTATCAAGGATAAATTCATAATCAACAAAATTATACAGGAAAAGAAGATCCACAAATATAAACTTAATTAGAAAACTTCCACAATCCAATTCTGCATTGAGAATAAATATTCAAAACAGGAAATGTATGATATGTAAGAAGTACCCACAAACACAGCAAGTCCATCTCCAATCTAAGGGAAAATAGAAGAATAAATCAGTTATTTCACTAACCACTGAATTTTTGTAAGGCCATCCCACATAGAAAGACTGTAGTCTAAGTAAGTATATATACAAACAAGGAGAGACAGGTCATACTGCTTTTTGCTGAAAAGTAATACTACTAAATAAAAATAAAATTTAATGTTGATCTAGAAAACCAAATAACTAAAAAAGTAGCTTTCTTTCATTTTGCTGTTTTTTTCAAAGGATCCAATTTGATTACCTACTTGGACATTAAGCCTCAGATATCAAGAAAAGGTACATTAATAATATAAACATAAATGGTAAAATGTTCAAAATTTTTGGAAATGGACGATGGGTATAAGGAAGTTCATTACACTGTGTTCTCTATTCTTAATGTATGCTTTGCATCTCGCATCATAATGTTAAGTGAAAGAAATTAGACACACAAGCTTAAGTACTAGATAGTTTCCCTTATATGAAGGAACTCAGACTGTAAATAAAGGGCAAAATAAAAGATAATAGGAAGTAGTAAGACAGAACTCTTTCAGATGGGAATGAGAGAGTGGGACAGGACAGAAGGAAAGGGGATGAAACAATTCAGATGTGTTATGTATATGCCATTAATTCCACTCAAGGAATGTGAACATTATGTACTGCAAACATATACTAATAAAAATATTTTAAAGTCCATTATTGTTAAGTTTAAAGTTTTTGCAGTGTATCAAGCAGTCTTAAAAGTCTTTCATTCTAAAATAAATTCAGTAGAAAGCATTAATTTATCAGTAAGTTACTTGAGAAGGTACAATAACTTTACAGTAGTCTTTGAATCACACTAATTAACAATAGACCCAAGGCACAGCTGCTTGGAAGTTACTAAAATAAAGCAATGAACAATATATTTTTGTTTTTAAAAGGTGTATCATCAATGATAATTTAAACTTTCATTCTTAAAACTGGAAGGAACATTTTCTAGTTCAGTAGTTGCAAACTATTCAAGGCACCTGGAGAAAAAGACTAGTGACAAACCACTTGTTTCAATAATCAGGACTTATATATAAAAAAAAGATTTATATATATATATATATATATATATATGTATATACATTTTTTTAAGTTATACTTGTCTTTAAGTCTTCACAATCCATCATTTCACTTCACTATCTACATTCTAAAGGTAAAACAATGGCTGAAAAATATTAAATGACTTGTCTAATACTATTCAATTACTGGCATCATCTAGAATTGAATTCTGCACTATAGACATCAAATTCTTTTACAGCAATACACCGCCTTAAATTTAAGTTACAGTTAAGAATACACTGCTTCAACTTATATGTAAAGTAAGTTTGTTAGACAAGACCATCTCTCAGATAATTTTCTGAGCCTGAAATTCTGACTTTACAAATGGCAAATACAACAGAGATCCACCCATAAGGAGTGAATGAATTTTCTTAAACACAGAGGATCCCTTTAGACATTTTCAAGGACTTTATAAAGAAATACAAGTCAACCTCAAAAATAAGCTGACACTAAATCAATCATTACCTTTGGGTCCTGAAACATTTCTACAACTTCCTCATCTTTTAGCAGTAAGTCTAGGACACTAAGAACAGTAATTTTGCGATATAAAACAGTATTCTTAAAGACAACTAAAATGATCACACTGAAAGGTTTGGTTTTTGGTTTTCTGATACTTTAAAAAGCATACAAGGGCTGGGGAGATGGCTCAGTGGAATAAGGACTTGCTTGGCAAGCAGAGGCCTGAGTTCAATCCCTGGTTCCGCAAAAAAAAAAAAAAAAAAAAAAAGGAAAGCATACAGAACTGTAACAAACACACAATTCACTGAAGGTGTTCAAGTTACTTTGTACCTCACTGAGAACCCAGTACATCCTTAAGATTAAAATAATTAAATTAAAAAAAAAAAAAAAAAACTAAAGTCAGACAAGCATTACACCTACCTAACACAACAAACCACATATAAAGTTTTTATTCTCACCTATTAAAGCCTGAAAGAGGTTGCTCTGAAATATGTTAATAACCCGTTCTATGGAACTTCTGAGCTGTCTATCTTCAGTTTGGCTTAGTTTAGAACGATACTCTTCCAAAAGATGCAAAGCTCTCTGGGTATCTGAGAAGAAAAGAAGACTTTAGTGAAAAGTGTATATATTATATGTTATTACAAACGACTCTACAGGACATCTTAACAGTTCCCAAATCCTCCAGGTTAACTGCTGCCACTTTGGTCACTACCCATATTCTCTAGAAAGGTGAAGAAAAACTGAAAAATATAGTAAAAAAGGGAAGCAGTTCATAATAAATGTGGACCGGTAATTTACAACAGTAAAAAATCAAAAATTTTTTGATCAGAATATTAGCAATCTATTTTCAGATTATCAGAGTCGAAACCAAATTATCTGCAATATGTCATAATCCAACATGAGTTTAGTACTCCAGACAAATGTTTAGTAAGAATGATAAAGTGAAATACTAATACATCAATTCAGTTTTTACAGACATGGGAGAGGAGACCGTTCTCTAATCACTGGAGAGAGGTCATCATGAAGGCAAGTTCAATACACACTTGGATGGCTCCATCTTTTCAAGCACTGAAGCTCAGATGTCCTAAGCAGAAAAGGTAAGACCTGGCCATCTCATCTAAGTTTCACAGATATTAAAAAAAAAAAAAAAAAAAAAAAAAAAAAAAAAAAAAAAAAAAAAAAAAAAAAAAAAAAAAAAAAAAAAAAAAAAAAAAAAAAAAAAAAAAAAAAAAAAAAAAAAATCACAAAACTGACATACGATGGAAAAGAAAGCAACATTCACGTGAGTTCAGAAATAAATTTTCACCTTGCTTCCGGACCGGCATTTTTCTCCAGAAATCAGGAAGAGGTTCACACACCTTTAAATACACAAACGGAAAAGGAAAGAAGAACTAAAGAATCAAATCGCGAGCAAAGTAAGATCTCCCCAACATCTCCATTCAGGAAACTCACAGCCCTAAGTTGAAAAACCCACCTTTCAAAGTTTTCCTAAGTGAGAAGAACCTCAAAGCTCAGCCGTGTCATACACAAAAAGCTGCTTCCTAGGAGTGAGCAGCCCAGCCGCTCTCGAGCAGGCACAAGTCCGCTTCCAAATTCGCCTCCCCCTCACCAAAGAGCACTAGGAGCCTGGGACAGACCACCCCCATCCACCATCCCAGGCTTAGTACCCAGCCTCAGTCTCCCCACCTGCTTTGAGGGGTGGCTGGATGACAGGCGCCCCAACCCCGTCCCTGCAACCAGAGCTCTCAAAAAGGGTCGCAGCCGCGCGGGTCCCCTGGCCAGCCCCACCCCACCCGCTCGCTCCCCTCGCTTGCCTTGCTCCTTGCCCTTCTCCTCCGGGCCACTCCGAGGGGGACCGGACAGGTCCGCGGCCGCTCTCCGCGACGCCTTCGCGCCCCACATGCACACCTCCGCCGGCCCCCACACTTGCGGCCCGGCCACAAAGTTCCCGCGGGCAGCAGGAGTGGGCGCAGGGGTGCGCTTCGACCGGACACCGAGCGCGTTTCCAGTCCAGCCCGGCTCCACGTACCCCCGCCCCGCCCCGGGGCCGAGCAGCGCCGTCGCCGAGTGAAGGGACGGGGGAGGAGCTCCTCGCGGCGGCCGCACCCCCGCTGCCTCTTCCTCCTCCTCAGCCGCCGCCGCGGTCTCCTGGGTCACCACGGCCCGCAGCCCCACTCGCCCTCTCGCCTCCGGGCCGCCCCACCCCCCGGAACCTCGCCTCCTTCCGCACCCCTAGCCGCTCTCCCCCCAAACTTTCCGCCAAGATGGCGTCCCCGGAGCTGGCCTGCCGCGCGCCCACGTGACCGCCCTCCCCGCGCTCTCAGCCAATGGGAAGTGAGGAGGCGGCTCGCGCTGAGCCCCGGGCTCTTAGAGCTGCTACCCGAGGTTTGCAAAAGGGAGGAAGCGCGGGAGGGGGCTGGGGAGCGGGCGAGGGTACCCGAGAGTGTCTGGAGAGGAGTACCACTTGTAAAGCGGCAAGCACTGAAGCGGCGCTGAGGACCAGGCAGTTGACACGCCGACTCTACAGGTGTCAGTGGTTGTTCTGGGACAGCCTGCCTTTGCCGTGCGCAAGCCCTCCGCACATCGGGATGTCCCGCCGGTCTGAGCAAGCGGCGATGCGGGACACCGAAGAGGGTAGAGAGAGGCGCGATCGCTCACCCTAGATCCCGGACGCCCCTAACTCCCGCCGACCGCGCAAGCAGGAGGAGCACTCGGCGCCCCCGGCGATGCTCCCAGTGGAGAAAGCAGACTTGGAGCTCTCACCGAGTCACCCAAGTCAAGGTCCAGGAGTGCGAGGAGCTCGGGAAGAGAGATGTCCACGTTGTCTTCTACTTCACTGTTTTTTTTTAAAGTTATTGTTTGCCTTTTAGGAAAAGGTGTAAGAAGTGGCATGAAAAGACAGTAAATGGGAAGACTAACTGATTTTTGAAAGATTTGAGGGTTTCAGTAGAAGATTTTAAGGTCTACATTACTAATCACTAGTACACATGCGTTTAACGATAGGAAGAGAAGGTTCGTTCATTTATTCATTTGCCTTTGCATTCATTCCACCACACCAGTGACCCTTATCAACCGTCCTCATCGGTATTAACCAAGTTCTCTTTAAGAGCTCACCTGTAGCCATCTCCTCCAGCGCTAAGCACGGCTCAGCTCAGCTCCTTAGGTTTCCTGAACCTTGGAGTGGGTAGGGACTGCTCCAGGGCAGAGCCACCAACGTTGTAGAAGGCTATCTGGCAAGCTCTCTAGCGTCTTGGAGCTACCTCTAAGTAATAAGGACTGCCCTTTCCTGCTGAAGTTCAAGAGAAAAATTTGTTCAAGGTCATCTGGAGTTAGTGATTGAAACTGATTATTATCAACCTACAGCCTTTCACTGAGGCTGCATCCATGGCCCAATAAAAGAAAGCCCAAGAAGCGTTGCATTGGAAGCTGACAGTGCCTCATAGGTACCCTGACCACCGGGTTGCACTGTGTAATCCTAACTTATGAGAACATGCATGACTTTATAGGTCAGGGAGATCCAGAAAAGGAAAGCAGCTTGCCCAATGCCATATTGACTAATCAAAGACAAGAGTCGCCCAAAACTTGGTCTCCTGGGTCTCCCAACTTCAGCCCAAGACTTGCCACTATGATTTTGGACAACTCTATGATATATATTGGTGTATTACCAGCAGACCTCTGTGCTTTGCTGGATCAAGCATGTTGAAATCTTGAGCAACAGATAAAGCAACATTGCACAGAGGAATTGGGATGGGAGAGTCAAAAGGGGATGAGCTCCTAAAAGCAACAAACTTAATGGAGGGATGTGGGTTATTTAACAGTGAAAATGATGTGTATTATATTATCGAGGCTTCATTGATGAATAGGATTCTTCAGAATTCAAAAGGAGGGAGAGATGTTTGTCCTCCCACTGATTTCACTCATTATTTGTGTATGATTAGGCAATGGGAATAAAATAGGATACAAGCTCTGCTTGCAAGGACTGGAAGTACCACAGCATAGAAAAAAAGGCAAAGAACTTCTCCCAGAAGCCACTGGGAACTAAAAATCAAAATTCATGTAAGTTGTCAGTGTCCTTCCTATCCTATCCTAAAAAGGAGTCTTTCTGCTGGAGTTAAGAAAGCCTAAAACCAATGTACCAACAGTGATTCCTTTCAGCAGACTAAGGTGCCTGCTTAGGCAGGCTCAGGGTCTACAGTTTGATCCCTGACATCACATACCATGCCAGCCCCACCCCTAGGGCAGGCTGAGCTGGCCAGAGTCTGGGTGTGATGGCACATGCCCGTAATCCCAGGGCTGGGTAGGCTGAAAACAGAAGAATCACTATGAGTCCGAGCTGCATTGTGAGACCCTGTTAACAGCCAAATACATTTGAAAAAAGAAGAACAAAACGGAGTCTTTTTCTTTTGTCATCCTCTATGACAATGCTCTTTGGTTGTCAGGGATGTTCAAAAGCAGGAATGAACTTAGTACTGATTCTACTATTAGGGGCTAAGACAGGTCCAGGCCTAGTATGAAAGGCCTGTATGTACTATTTTTATTCCTTCTTCCTAACCATCTGTGTTATTTATTTCACAGAGTTTAGGAGCTTAAAACATAGTAGCTTAGTAACTTAAACAACAATAATTACAGTTTCTGTGCACTAGGAATAGAGGAGCAGCTTGATTGGCTGGTTCTGGTTCAGGGTCTTATAAAGTTGATGGCAAGCTGTCTACCAGGGCTGTAGACATCTGAAGACTTAACTGGGGCTTCCAACACTGAAGGCTTTTTCAAGATGGCTTATTCACATGACTTATTAAGTCAAAACTGACTGTTGATAGGAGGCCTCAGTTTCTCACCGTGAAGGCCTTCCTGTAGGACTGGTTGAGAGCCTTCATCACGTGCTGGAAAAGTTACCCAAGAGGGCACAGCAGAACCTCAGTGTCTTTCATGACCTGCTTACAGAAGTAATATTGTGTCTCAGTCCCTTTAAGCCACCACAAATAGCTAATTTATAAATGAGATTTATTGCTGGAGTTAAGAAAGCCTAAAACTAATGTACCAACAGTGATTCCTTCCATAGCTTCAATTCTTCCTCCTCTTACCATCATCACCTTCAAAAGTAAAATTTCAAAATACTCCATCTGAGGGGTTAGAACCCACGAATATTCAGACCACAGCACATTTTATCATTTCTATTCCAACTTCAAGGATATATTCTTACCAGAAGATGAGAATCATTTTGGAAACTTAACACATTACCATAACAGAAAACAGAGCAATCTGTATTTTCCCAAACAACCATTTTCTCAAAATCTTCCTTACATTGTGCAACTAAGCACATAGGGGCTGATTATTTTCCAATCTTATTTAAAATACATGCATTTGTATATATTTGAATAAGTTACTTCTGCAAGAAGATACTAGTGGTTAAAGCCGTTAATATTACATTCCAGCTCCAAGTTGATTTTTCCTCTTAGTATCTTAAAAGGAGTCACAAAGAAAGGCTCTCATATCTCCTCTCTTTATTGAGATATGAGAGATCCAGTTTCAAAAAAATATTGTCTAAAGGCTGGCCAGATAGCTCAATGGATTAAAACACTTGCTTAGGCAGATGCAGGGACCAGGGTTCAATCTCCAGGGCACTATGCTGGCCCTACCCCAGAGCACACCGAGTGTGGTGGCACATGCCAATAATCCTACTTCTTGGGATGCTGAAAACAGGAGGTTCACTGTGAATCCAATCTGTGTAATGAGACCCTATAGACCCTGTACTAAATACATAAAAAAAAATCATCTTTCAATGCCAAACCTTTCTTTCCCAAACATCCTTCTAGTGAAGCTTCCCTTGGAGCTCCACATCTCTATCTTTGTCTTCTCTTCCTCCAGCCTATTTTCTTTAGAGATACCCTGCCAGACTACTGCATCTTTAGCTTTCAATCTATCAGAGTAGCAGTGTTTTAGCACTATCTGTGCCAAAACAGTCACAAAAACAACACAATGCCATCAAAAAGGTTTATGCAAGCTTATACTTCAAGAAGAACAGTGTCAAGAATGATGGAAGTGACTATAGTGGTCAGATTTCCAGGAGAGCCCAGGTAGCTTTTCTGGATAACATACTTGACATCTATACAAACTAGCCTCTGGAAAGAGAAGAGTAACCAGAGCAATTGAAGATATGAAACTTTAGCCTGGAGGAACAATTGTAAAATCCAGGGTGATTTCATTGGGAAAAGAAAGGACTCAGGAGCTTGCTTCAGTCTTCAAATAGGTTTGAAGATCCTATGAATGGAACTATAACTACTAAGTGAAAGTTAAAGGGACTCAGAAAGTTATTCCCTAACAAGAGTTGTCAGAACTTTCTGGTATTCCCAAGATGTGGCTCAAGGTGGTAGGAGTCTCCCATCAGGAGGAAGATAATAAACCCAGCAGGATTCCTTCTCAGAGAGTAGTAGATACTCTGGACAGGTTTAATTAAATGAGTTCTGGGACCGAAGTTCTAAGGCTTTGAAACTTATAAGTCCCTGTAGAATACTAAAATGGTATTAGTACTGCCTTAGTCACTTTCTTTCATTGCTCAGATATAATACCCAACACCCACAATTTAAAGGAGAGAGGTTTATTTTGGCTCACATTTTGTTTTTTGACACAGGGTCTTACTATGTAGTTCAGGCTGCTTGAGTTCACTATATAATCCATGCTGGCCTTGAACTCATGGCAGTCTTCCACCTCAGCCTTCCAAATGCTGGGATTATAGGCATGCACTACCATGCCGGGGTTTGGTTAACATTTTAGAAGTTTCAATCCTTGCATGGTCAGTCAGCTGCATGCAGAAGCAGCATGGTAGAAGGGTCTGACAGAGAAGAGATGCTTATGCCATGGCATACAAAAAAGCAGCAAGCAAAGAGGAGCTGGGAAGGAAAATAAGCACTTTCAGGCCACATTCCCAATGACCTGCCTGTTCCTCACCCAATGCAAATTATCTATAAACTCCTGTAATCTAATCACTTCCTCCAAACCACCACCTATGAGCTCATGAGGCTCTGGACGACATCTAGATACAAATCATAACATTCTACCTCTAGTTCCTAGAAGACACATGCACAGACTTTATGCAAAGTGCATTCAATCTTTCTCTGTTGCCAAAGTCCTAAGGCAAACTCTTTGCTGTGAGCTCCGTTAAAAAGACAATTAGACACTGCAGGTATAGAATAGCACAGGATAAACATTTTTATTCCAGATGGGAGGAAGACAGGGATAAAAACCAAAGGAACTAAAGCAAGACCAACACCTAGCAGGGCAAACATTAAATCTGTAGCTTTATGTCCAGCCCCCAGGACAAGTTTTGGTGACAATACATGAACTTCAAAGGGCTTGGGTGGCCTTGCCCCTGTGGCATTGACAATGACTTTAGCCCTTAGGGGTCCTTCCTTTATTCACTCCTGGTGGCTTGCCTCAGATGTTCCATGTTCTTGGCTCCTCCGTTTCCTGGGGTCTCCACAGCACTTTCCACTTCACTCTCACAGCTTCACACTCTGCCCTCTTGGGCACAATGCTTAGCTTCCCAGGCCTTCTTTTGAAATCCAGGTTAGAGCATCCTGACCACACAACTCTTGCATTCTGCATGATGATACAGTCATCCTTGAAAAACAAGGTTTTCTTGGTCCATGGCTCCAGAGGCTTCCATATACCTGCATACCTGGATGACTAAGTTCTGAGAACCAAATCCCAGGGAACAAATTCCCTAGGCTGCTGCTTTGGATCTTGGTTCCCTGGGGGTTTCTTCTCAAAGCCTAATGTTACACTTTTACAATTACGACCCTGCAAAGGGTGAGGCCTGGGCTGGGGAGAATAAGCACTTGCCTGGAAAGCACAAGGTCCTGAGTTCAATTCCTAGTACTGCAAAAAACAAAACAAAACAAAAACAAACAAACAACAACAAAAAAAACCGCTGAGGCCTTTCTGATTTCTGACATGCTCTTAAGCCATTTTTCTTATTGTGTTGATTCAAACTACTTGGTTTCTTTGTAATGCTAATCTTTAAGCAATCAAACTCTGCCCTATTTTTATAGGCTCCTTATAGCAAAACTAAAAGCTTTGAAAATGGATATTTTGTTCTTGGTTTTCAGTATAAACCTTGCTAAAAGCCCCTGCAGTATCCCATGCCACAACCTGAATGTTGGGCTGCCTAGAAATTTCTTCTGCAAGATTAATTAGTCTATCATCCTTAATCTTAGTCTCCTGCAAAGTCTCAGGTCATGAGCAAAATGAAGAGAAATTTTCTGCCAGAGCATAACACAAATGGCTGGAGTCCAACTACCAGGAGAGTTCTTATTCCCAATGGAAAACTGAGCTTCAATTTTCTTTTTCTTTTTGAGATAGTCTTCCTATGTAGTTCACACTGCCCCAGGCTGGCCTTAAATTCACAGCAATCTTCCTGCCTCAGCCTCCTGAGTGCTGAGATTACAGGCATGCACCACTATGCCCAGCTCTGAGCCTAGCTTTTATCTTTTACCTTAAAAAATTTTATAATAAAGTAATTAGAGAATAACAATGGTTAATATACTGAGTACTGTGATCTTAAAAGGATGACCAAAATATAACTCAGCATGTAAGTTGTAGACTAAAAAAGACAATCTCTTAGCGAAGAAAACATAAGTAAAAGGACAAAACTTTCCTTACAATGAACAGAAAGAAACTGGTAATTGATAGGTTCTTTAGGCACCCAGTGCAGCAGAAAAACAGGCAGAATGAAAATGGGAAAGGGGCTTTATTATCTTTGAGGGCACGGAGAGAATTTGGGGAAGATGAGAGAAATTCTCTGGAGTTGAACAAAGGGAGACTGAGGTTTTGTGGCCTTTTGCCAGTGGTGGAGTTTGGAGGGGATGTTTAGATGTACCTGAGGGAGCTGACTGGGGTCTTCCCTGAGGCAGTGGGAAGAGTGGAAGGAAATTGTACCCTGGGCTAAGTTGGAGAAAAAGCGGGAGGTGGTCTTGGGAAAGTGGGCTTTTGTTTTAAGAGCACTGGTCATACTAGATGACCACCGTAATGGTATCTACAATCACACCAGGGCCAGAACCTATCAGTAATATCAGTGAAATACATTAGCATGTATCTTAAAATATTTTTGAAATAACATGTAGGTCATCTGTAGGGTTATCTGATTCTCCTTACTTACTATTCATCTGTCTTCCACTTTGCTCCTCTCTCTTCTTCTCTTTCTCTACACACACATATATTTTCTGCATTTTATCAGCATTTTTATCTTCTGAGCTTACACCAGATTCTCTCATTAAGCTTGGTTTGCAGAACTCTACAGCTGCTTCTCCATCCAGCATCTCTAAATCTTTCCAACCTCCTCCCTCAAACAGGTTCCAATGGTATCTTCAACCACATGGTCAAGTACAGTCACAGTGACAATGCTTCTTTTCTAATACCAAAATCTGTCAGTTTAGTCAGTTTTCCCATCACTAAGACACAATACCCAATGCCCCAAAAGGAAGTAGAGGTTTATTTTAGCTCACAGTTTGCACAGGCTTCAGTCTGCAGTCTGCTTTCTCCACAGCAGAGCAGCAGGGCAATGGGACATGGTGAAGGAGAAGCGCTCACAGCATGGCAGGGAGGCAGAAAGGGCCAAGGAAGGAGCAAGGAAATAGAGTCTTCCAGGGCATGCCACAGTGACCTGCTTCTTCTAACCAGGCTCTATCTACCTCCTGACAGCAAATCACTCATAAACCCCCATAATCCCATCACCTTCCCAGCTATGGAACATGAGGCTCCTGGGGGAACATTGAGATATAGACCAAGCCGGGAGATGGCTCAGTAGAATAAGTGCTTCCCTGTCAAGCACAAAGGCCTGAGTTCAATCCCTGGTTCCAGCCAAAAAAAAAAAAAGACAATTTTAGGG
>PVKA01037161.1:0-21214 GCA_004027165.1 Ctenomys sociabilis | reverse complement strand
ATCCAACACAGTCCAGCATTCTGCAACCATAGGGAGTTATTCAAAGAAATTGTCGACCATATCCATTTACAGCTCAGCTTAATATTATGGGCTCACGATGTATACTTCATTTTTATACATTTATGCTTTTCTGCTGGATGGTTAAGACCTAGGTAGATCCAAACTTATATACCAACACATGTACTTTATATTTCCTATGATTAGTCCAACGTGGTCACACAACCAAGAATAACAATCCAATTAAATCTACTGAAAAGAATGACAGAAGTGCCATTCAATATTTGGAGCTGTCTGTAACAGACAAAAAGCTATAAGATATTTTGAAATACCCAAATCATGAAATACAAGTAAAATGTTGTATATGTACCAGCTGCCATATTCAAAGATGTATTTATTCTGACACCCCACTAGCTGAACTGAAAGCATCCCATAGGTGTGCTGTACTTAGCTGCACTTTCCCATGATGATCACAGGAAAACGAAGGATGCACAGAAAAGTGAAGGGTGTAGGGTGATCATGAAACTAAATGGATTTGCTTATCGTCAAAAGTGCCTGAGGTTTGACGCAAAACTCTCCACCACGGAAGAAAGTAATGGATAATGTGGCTGCTGTCTACTCACCTTTGACGGATTTGTGGACAAATGTCAAGCAATTTATAGACCTTCTTAATATAAGACTATTGATGAATACCTTGCAGAATTTCAGGGTTGCTGTAGCTTCAGAGAATATATGCCCCCAAAGCTTCCAAATATTGCAGAAAAGTATATGCCCTTGTAAATTCAAAGACCTATGCTTTCAATTTAATGATTTACCATGTAACTCCACTCCCATCTCCCAAAGTAATCAGCAAGTGATAGTTTACCAGCTTCCAACTGATGTTACATTTGCTACTGGAGCACAAGGTGACCAGGTAGGAATGGAACACAGGGGAAAAAAAGCAGAAATTCCAAATAAAAATTTGCGCTTTCAAAACACAGAACTATATCTGCAATCCTTGGAGTTCAGAAAGATACAACACTGGCCTCGCATATGGCAAAGAAAACTACACAGGTGCTTCTGATGTCATCATTGCACCACGATAGCAATGCTGATAGGGAGGCCTCAACACACCAGAAGCCTGAGATGGAAACTTTCTACAAAAAACCAACGGTGGAATGGATGTTAGGCGGAATAGATATTGTTAGAGAGTTATCCCACAATTATGGTGTCACTCAAAACATAAAGCATTAGCCAATGGTTCTGTTTTACTCTACCCTAAGCATGTGTGGCAGAAATGACTTGATAGTACAAAGCAAATGATAAGTGCAAAATCCCAGAGAAATTTTCTTAGAGCATTGGGATTGGAACTCGTTAAGAATGCCAAAATGTTTCTAACAGCACAAACTATTTGTAGAGCACATTGGTGAGCTGACGGTGACCAGGCAGGTGTGGAATCACAGCAAAGCCAAAAAGCTGTCAATGTGACCTGCAAAAGAGGACAGGAAAAGCAGCACACATATTATCAGCGTCAGTGAAATGCGTGTGGGATATGCAGGTTCCTGTATGAAGGCTGTCTTTGGTGTGACAGTTGAAGCAAAGTTTAATTCTGTGGTAGAATTTTCTTTGTATTTACATTGTAGTTCACACGGATTTTTATTTCTTATGTATGTTAAGTCTCTAATGTGTTTCATTATGCACATATCATACACATATAGCTGTGCTTTTGCTGGTGAGCAGACTGTGCTTTGTGGCCCCTCCTGTGAGGCCGTGAGCACGGGAACTCCACAAGCTCCTCCAGACTCCACCTGTGTCCTTTTCCTGAGGATTCAGCTGTCCATCTTCACCAGGTCATTGTAATAAATCTTAACTAAGTGAGCAACTATGAGCTAAATCTCAGGAAGCCTTGCAGAAAATCCGTGAAAGTGGGGGGTGGTCTGGGAACTCAAATATCCAGAGTCAACTTGGTGATAGGTACTGAAAATGGAAAAACAATGTACTGATAAAAAGGAGAGTGGAAATTTATCATGCAAATATTTAACTTTCATAAATGAAGCTATGATCACTCAACCAAAGGAAAAAAATAAGGAAAAGAAAAGGAAAGAAATTGAAATAGAAAGTCTCATTCTTTTGCATGAGCTACAAACTAATTCCTTCACCAGGAGTCAGTAAGGAAGCATGATCAGAAGGAGTTTTAACTAGAAGAGATTACTAACTCTACAAACTGACTTCAGAACCACAATCCCTCAAACAATGTAACATCGCTGTAAGGAATATTATTCCAGTGAAAGAACGGTGGACAGCTCAGCCATTCTGTGCAGAGACATAATGAATGGGATTAGTGAATGTGGCTGGAAACTTGCTGTTAGTGAAAGATGATAGGAATCAAATTCGGTGATTGCAACAGGTCACTCAGAGAAACACGAAGCAATAAACAGTCACTGCACCCATTAGGATATTCAGTCATTCATCTAACAAAACTTTCAGTGGCTCTGATTAATCATCATTCACCACTATAAAAGTAGTCAGCTTTTCAGTAATAATACACCACACCATGAAGGGAGCTAGAAGGGAAACTTGGCTAAGAGCTGGAATCAACTGTGGTAGCTAAAGGGGAATAGATGACAGATACACACCAACTCAGACATGTGGGCCAGACTGTGAATGGAAAGAAAGTGGTGTGCGAAGTAAAAGAACTAAACAGATGATGACAATGATGTACATGGAGTGATTAAGGTTCTAAAAAAAGGCAATGGCTATAAGAAATGAAAACAGGGAAGACCCAAACATTTAGTACTTCAGTGTCATCAGCTAATACAGTGCTGTGGAGCAAAATCCAAAGCATAGGCACACAGCTCCCGAACTGCAGGCCTGAGAGATGCGGCTCACTGATGCTAGTGCGAAAAACTGAGAGTCATTCCCACCTTAAGGAGACTCTGAACAGAAGGAGGCAAGTATGGCGCTCAGGCCGGTAATCTTCATGTAGAAGGAGGAAAATTTAAAAAGAAATGTCTTTTTGCTATTTAACAAGCAGAATTAAGAGGAGAATGAAAGATAAGGATGGGAAGTGCCAATTTTAAAGCTTTGCATAAGATTGGTCTTTAACACACAATATCAGAAAAAAAAAAAAAAAATAACAGGCTGATCCTCCAGAACTTGAAATCAGGACAGATAAATCAAAGGTAATAGAGAAAAGAGTACAGATACAAAAATTAAGAGTTGCTTATGTTATATGCATGCATAAAAGAAAGCCAAACAATCTTCTCAAATCCTCTTCCCATTTATCCAATTGATCAGTCAGGGTATCAAGTGTTTTTACCTCTCTAGCCCCTAGGAGTGGCACAAAGCATTGGGAACATTGTGACATATAACTCCCACATAATTCTCAGAAGGTCGTTTAGTGCCACAGGACACTTTCCCTGCATCAGTACAGGATAACTTCTTGGCCTAAGAAGAGCTCAGAAAGATCTCTAAGAAGCCTCTCTTAGAAGCAAACCTTCATTCACTCCTAAAAGATTTCATTTCTTCAAATAAGCAAAATAAAACCCTTATTTCCTGAGACCCAAAGGAGAACTAAAGAACTAACTCAGAAAGGACCACAAACCCTCACTGTCCACTCTTCTTTCTGACTATCATTGATTTTCTATTTCTGTCAATAGCCTCATGTTGCTCAGGAGGGAGAATTACTGGAATGTGAAGAGTTCCCTGCTACCCATCAGGCTGCCTATGCCAACAGAAGGTCTGGCAAGGGAATCCTATCCAAATCTACAAAGTTAGACTCAATTACTGCAGCACAGAATGCTTCCTGATAAAGGAAGAGGGCTTTTCCTTGACCTAGTTTTCCTACCACAGGCATACCTGCACACCTAGACCAGAGATGTTCATGCAAATAGAGTTACTGGAGGGGAGCTTTCCAGGAAGTCTTGAGCACTCTGAAAGGAGAGGCATCCTTCAGGGATAGCGCCCTCTCCAGAGCGTGGAGGGCACTGAAGCCACCACACAGGACACCTGATATCACTCCCAAACTTCCTCACTCTGAGACCCTGTGTAAGAAGCATCCAGACAGTCATCTGAGATGGTTGAGTCCATGCTCACTAAGTTGGCTCTATGCCAGTTCGTCTCTAGGTTTGGCACTGTAAGATCCTACAACTGCTTTTCTGATTTCTTCTCCTGGGGCAGTCTATCCTAGTCCCTTAACGTCACTTCTGAATAGCTGAGGGACTGTCTAGCTTCCACTATGCCCAGCGTAGCACTCTGCTCACTGCAAGCCTTCTCATCAGCTCTGGCCTTCTTGTGGACAGCATCACTGTCACACACTGATGGACAGGCCCAAGGCCAGGCGGCGGCCTGCCTAGACTCCTGCCAGCTGGAGCTCCTTGGTCCTCTCCAGTTACCAGTGCTACTCATCTGTGGATCTCCCAGATGCTTGTTTACCCTGGAGCTCAAATCTCACTCAAACCGGAGCCCAGCCCTGACCCAGACATGCTACTTCTTCTTCATCAAGAGGCCAGCAGTCTTCCTGTACACACTTCCTCAGTTTGACTATGCTCACTTCCCTGAGCGTCCCCAATACTTTTTCAAGAAAAGCTCTTGTTCTGGGAGCATGTTCTAATCAAGGTCCACTGTCTGAACATAAACAAACTTTTCATGCCAATATTTCCCGACATTGACTCAAAGTCTATCTTCATTTTTAAAGTATTTCTACAATGCAACATTTTCTTCTGGCATTCATTTCTTTTTCAAAATCTCTCTTCATCCTTCACATGCATGGCAGAGTCCTCTTGGTTCATCCATCTCTTCATATCAAAGCCTGCTGAAAAGCTATTCCCTGCTGACCAGAAGTTGAAACTCCTAAGCAGGACAAAACAGACCTTCCCCTGCTGATTTATCCTTATCTACTGTCACTCTTCCCACTTCACCACACACACACTCCATGTGTCTTACTTTTTTCTCTTGTTGCTGAGATAAAAACCTGACGCCCAAAGTTTAAGGGGAAAAGGCTTATTGACAACTCAGTTTGTACAGATTTCACTCCATAATCACCTATGCCCAAGGCAAAGTTGCTTGGCAGAGGGACATTGCAGAGGAGAACCAATTTGTGGCCAGCAGAAAACAGCAGGAACAAGCAAGCAAGGAAAAACATAAACCTCCTTTGGGCCCTTTTTTGGACCCAGGAGCCCCAGGAGCAGGGTGGTGCCAAACCAATCAGTCCACTGTTTAAGCAGCCACTCTTATTCCTAGGTGTCCTTGACACTGGCACTGCATCAACCACACACTCTAGATTCAGCATCAGGGACATCTGGACACAAGCCATGCCACTGCGCCTCTGATTCAGGTCACCTAAGAACACAAGCACTGTGTGTGCAGCCCAGGAGTAGTTTCATGTGAGGGATGTTTGCATGAGTTTGAGTCCATAATGATCCTTCTTGGGTCAACATCATATAAAAATATGTTTAGGGGGTCAGCCAAATAGCTCAACTGATTAAAGTGCCTGCAAGCAGGCACAGGGCCAGGGGTTCCATCCCTGAGCCTGCCATGCTGGTCCTGCCCCCGGGGTGCACTGAGATGGCAATTGAGACTGGGTGTGGTGGCGTACCCCTGTAATCCCAGCTCTTGCGAGGCTGTAAACACTATGAGTCCAATCTGCACATACACACACATACACACACACAAACGCACACACACACACAACCATACCCCTTAAAAATTATTTATTTGTGCTGCAGTTTCCTCATCTGATAAAAATGATTAATATGTAACACATACCTCAATCACTATTTCAACGAATATATTATATAATATCATTAAAGTTACTTAGCAAAGTGCCTGACTCATTGTCATTAGTATTAGTTATTCTTTAAAGCAAGATACTTTTTTCTAATTGTTTCAGTTGTCATACTTGCACACCTAGACCAGAGATATTCATGTAAATGTGTGCAGGTATGTCTGTGGCCCTTTTAACTAAAAAAATCTACACCATATATATGTCACAACTCAGACTAATAGTGATTCTCCTGTCTCAGCCTCCCCAGCACTGGGATTACAGGCGTGCATCATGGCACTGGTTTTGGTGGCCAGCATAGCATGCCCAGTGTTCAGGGACCAGCATGGGCATGTGGTACCAGGGAACAAACCTGGATCCTTGCACTTGCTAGACAGGCACTTAGTCCACCAAGTATTTCCCCAGCCCTAGGGAAGGATCTGCAGGGTGTTCAGAGTCTCACAACACAGCTCAGACTCATAGTGATACTCTTGATTGCCCAGCCCCTAGTGCTGGGATTACAGGTGTGCACCACCATGCCTAATTTCCAGGGCTCAGTGCACCCAGGGGCAGGGCCAGTGCGGGATACAGTACCAGGATCAAACCCTGGCCCCTGTGCTTACCTAAGCAAGCACTTAGTCCACTAAGCTATATTGCTGACCCTTAAAATAAATAATTTCCCCAAGGTATCACAATTATCACTGGAGCTAGGTTTTGAACCAACAGTGCCTGACTCCTGAGCCTACTCTGTTAAACTACCTTAACACACTTATACACTTGGTTACTGGTTATCAAACGGTGGACAAAATTCTAAGGGTGACTGGTAAGCCTCACCTTCCTATAATGTCCTCCCACTTCAGTATGGCTAGAGCCTATTAGTGCAATAAAATGCTGCCCAAATAGGTTTAACCAGAAAAGGGAGATTAACCTTGGGGGCCTGACAAAGAAATGTTTTCACTTTCTTCCACTGAGTAGAGAACAAGTGGAAACCTGATGAGGACTTGACAAGAAGGGTTTCTCCACTGCTAACATGGAAGGGTCCACAGGTGGCTTGGGACTGTCACTAAGAAAATGTAGGACTGAAGACAGTCCCTGGGCAGAAGTCAGTCATAACACAAGGGACTCTGTCCCACAGCCTTAGAGAACCAAATTCAGCCAGCAACCTGAATGAGCTTGGAAGTAAACTGATCCTCAAGACCTTCCAGTAGAATCCCAGTCCCAGAAAATACCCTGACCTGTTAAGACCCATAAGCTGAGAACCCACCTGGACTTCTCTCGTACAAAACCATAGATAAACAGGCATCATTTTTAAGCCACTAAGTTTTATGATGCCCCCCTGATACCACAAATCTCTTATCTGTTCTCTAATGCAGAAAAATATCACCATGGTATATTATATTATATTATTACCACCATGAGCAGTTCAAAGGAATACTCATTACTTACCTTCAAGTTCTATAAGTCAGAAGTTTGATGGGGGCACGTCAGATAGCTCAGCAGATTAAAGCGCCTGCTTAGGTATATGCAGGGACCACAGTTCAATCCCCAGCTTGCTGTGTGGGCCCTGCCCCTTGGGCATGCTGAGAGAGCAATTGAGAATGGGCATGGTGGTTCATGCCTGTAATCCCAGCTCTTGGAAGGCTGAAAACAGGAGGATCACAACGAGTCCGATTTGTGTAGTAAGACCCTGTAGACCCAGTAGTGAATGCATTGAAAAAAAAAAAAGTTTGATGAGCTGGGCTGGATTCTCAGTTAGGTCTCTAGGAAAAGTGCTCAGAGTCTATGTCCAAGTTGGTGTATGGTGTTCGGTAAATTCCAATTCCTTGTAGCTGTTGGTCTGAAGACCCCTTTTTTATTTCTCTTATTTAAGTAGAGTATTAAATTATTTTTAATCTCCAATGACTGATTATATAAAATGATGCAAATGTTTTAAGTATAAATATTATCTGATGTAAGGAATCACTCTCATTTAAATAAAAGGGAGTGAGAAAGACCACAACGAAGAATGCTAGGTATTCCTTATAATGCTAATACTAACTTTTGGTTATAAACAGAGATAATCAGTGCCTCACAAAAACAGAAGAAAAGCTACCTCTTCAGGCTCAGATGCCCTGCCCCACTTACTACATTGCTGGTAAGAACACTTTTATCGGTGTATGGAGTAGTATTAACCTTATATCAATACTTTAACACATAAGGAAACTACTGACCATAAATATCTTTCTATTACTTTTTTCACCTCATAAAGACATAATAGGCTATTAAAAATACAGATGTGGGACATAATAACTAGAAGCTGGGGAAATCAATGCTCAAAGGCATTATGTAGCCTTTAGTTTGGGGTTTTAAAAGTGTGTTGCAAACCTAAGGTTCTTTGTAGGGTAGTGTTTCTAATTTTGCAAGAAACTATCCTATAAAATAAGCTATCTAATATTACAAAGTGGCTAAAACATCTTCTTTGTGCAGAGATATTTCACCTCATTGTGAGCGGTCAGTGAGAAAATACTCAGCTACTGCCAACAAGTTCCTCCAAAACACAACCACTGTTCTCTCTTGTGAGGATGGGTCATGTTGTATTTCATTAGGAAACACATCCTTACTGACTCTCAAATCTTCTCTCCCAAATACAAACAAAAACTATGCATTGCAGTTGAGCCCTAGAGCCTGACAGAAGGAAAGGCTTGCCTCAAAAACACAGATTCATTAAATTAAAAGTTAAAAAGTAAGCAATATGCACATGCACATAAAAACATTAATTATCTAAGCTTCCCTAAAACTTCTTTGGAGAACAAAAGTACTTCAGAGTAGTCATTAATCATACAGTAAGGAGATTATATTCCAAATCATTAAATGGTATTCAAGTCCATGAACATTAATCTTCTTTATATAAAGAAAACAGAATTTCCCAGGTAGAATGTTATTCAAACTTCAGCTGAGGCTCCACTATGTCAAAGGGATTATATGTGAGATTTGTGGAAAATGACACTCCTAACATTAGAAAAAATTCATTGAACCCACTTCTCTAGGTTGCACATAATTTAGTCACAACGTGTTATGAAGCAGCCCAAAAGTTAGTAACCCCATAGCAGCTTTCACATAGAAAGAAATCAAGCTTCCTCTTATTCTCACATTTGTTATTCATTCAAAAACAACAAACAATCTTGGCAAACATAAAAACCTACCCAGAACATAAGCAGAGCCTGAATGCTGTAATATGAAATCAACAGACGGTTGACCTCAGAAAACTAGCACAAATACAACATCCTTAAAGACAGATGTGTAGGAACTAAAGTTATCACTAAATATTTTCTGCCATATTTTGGGGATATCCCTCCAGAGACCTGGAGTCTCCATTAAATCAATGTATCTGAGGTCTTCAGAAATGCTCAGATCAGTTAACTGAGTATGAGCTAATTTTTTTTTAAAGTCCATTGACTCCATTGAAAATAACAGTGAAAAGAGACCAAATAGTTTGTAAAGAAGAAAACAGAAAGTGGGTGAGAAGAGAAAGAGAAGAGAGCAATGAGAGAAAAAGAGAAAAGGGGATGAAAAGGAAGATCAGCAAGAAAAAAGGAATGAACATAAGAAAGAGATGGAAAAGAGGCAGGGAAAGGAAAAAGAGAAGCAGGTGGGACAGCCAAAGAGGAAGAAGCAGACCCACTTTGGTGCCACTTGGATTCACCATGTATGTCTCAACCACAACCACTGAGAATCCCATGGTGATTTCATGACCTCAGATGAAATACATATCTCAGTTTCTCTACTAGTCCACAAATCATTAAATAATTACATATGAAAAATTGTACCAGGCACCAAAACTCACAAATTGTTGGCATTCAAAATTGATCTTGCAAACACACACACACACACACACACACACACTCTAAAGATTAGTACTATCCAGAGATCACTGGTGATCACTGGTGATTACCCACACCATGGCAAGGCAGGGCAGAAGGGCAGGGCCACAGGTGTGCTCAGCACAGAACCTGTGACCTGCCTGACCTACCAGGGCACTAAGGAACATGACAGAGGTGCCCAAGCCAGCTTCAGAAACAAGGAGTGGTAACCTGCAAGCGAAGGAGCAACAGTGCATATAAAGAGACTTGCAAAACCAAAGGCACATGTGGAAGGGTAAACCGAACACAAAGCTATATGCATTGGTGATAGGAAACTTTGGGAACAGGGACTCAGAGCAAGAGGGCAAGGGAATCCAGAGGACAGAAAACACAGTGTAACTCGCCATCTGAACTGTGTGGACTATCACCAATCAATACAAAGACTTCAGAATCTTCCTGAAGGGACATTTACTCACTTAGGAGTCCAAGGAGACCTGACCCTGGGCAGGCCACCTGGCTGGGGCTCTCCATGTGCAGGATGGCCCTCACCCATCTTCACACACAAGCTGGCGCACAGGAGGTGTTACACAACTCTGTACAAGGGCATGGGGTCCGGTTCCCCAGCGGGAGATAACTAGCTACTACAGCCCGATTCCTTCCCAGATTGTGAAGCTGCTTTTCTCCAGAGTTTCACTATTCTAAGTGTTTTTTTAGTTCTGTCCTCAAACAGAAAAGTGAAGACTTCAGCATCTTCCACATGATAACTCTCTAAGACACTCACCAACTATGCTTCTGTGTCTGCTAAGGTTAAGAGCCTCATTCTCCCCGAGGGCCACAGGCCAGGACCACAAAGCCCATTCTTGACCTGCATACAACTCCCCATGAATTTCCAGCGTGCTCTCTTAGACCAGACCTTGGTATGAGACTCCTAACACAGTCTGGCCAGTATCTTCCCCATAAGATGAATGATATCTTGCTTTAATCTAGTCTGATTTTCTGTTCTGGCTGCCAAGTAATATCACTAACAAGAATGTCCACATATGCCAAGTCAACCCTAAAAACTGTTGCACGTGAGCCAGTATCAAGTCTAGTATCAACCCTCCTAAACTTCAAAAATTACCTTTATCAGTGCTAAATTTCATTATATATCCATTTGGCCCATGAACAATTTCTGAGTACTGACTAGGTGCTTTGAAATAGGATTTGTACCTCAGAACTATTAAGATGGTTACCATCTTTAAAAAATATATATATGTGTAAGTGTCAATGACATTATGGAAAAACTGGAACCTCTTTACCTTACTGGTAGGATGGAAGACAACAGGAAAGTTCCTGAACAAGTGAAAAATAGGGCTAGCACTATAATCCAGCAAGCCCACTCCTGATTATCCACCCAAGAGAACAGAAAGCAGGGTCTTAAAGCAATATTTGCAGTCTCATAATCACAATAACACTATGGCAGAAACAACCCAAATGCCCACCAACAATGAATGGATAAAGAAAAGACGGTGTGTACATGCAATGCCATGTTACTCAGCCTTAAACAAAAAGGAATTCTGTCACATGTAGCAACATAACTGATGCCTGAAAGCATGCTAAGTGAACTAAGCCAGCCATAAAGAAGCCAAGTAGTATGTGATTCCACCTATTTGAGGTATCTAAAATAGCTAAATTCATGTACAATGAAAGTGAGAGTTGGAGTAGGGGAAAAGGGGAGATGTTTACTGGGTATAGCTTGAGATGTGCAATATGAAGAAGTTCTGCAGAAATACTTCACAACAGTGTAAATAAAAATTTATTTAACTTTATGCTTGACAGTAAGTGTGCAGGGCTCCAGGCATAGCTCAGTGGTAGACCAGCTGTCTGGTATAGAGGAGCCCACAGGTTTGATTCCAGAACCCCTCCTCCCCAAAACATAAACACACATAAAAATGTCAAATTCTTACTGTACTCTTAAGCCACTTGTTTTAAAAAGAGAAAAAAATATTACCTGTTGGCCATGCTCACCCTAATTAATACAGACACTCAGCTCAGACAGACTCATTTCCAAGAATCTTTAATAAAATGTTGAAGAAAGGAGCCAAGACAGGGCCAGCCTCTTCAAGTCCAGTCACAGGGCTAAGAGTAGCCGGCCATTAGCAGTCATTCTAGAACATCACACAGCCCACAATGCCCCACTCCCTACAAAGAGTTATGATAATCACTGTCCTACGTTTCCCACAAATTCAAATCTATGTGTCTCCGGAACACTCTTAAACTCATATAACCTTTAGAACTCATGTTCAGGCTCATTCCAAATCCACTCACCAGAAGGGTTTCAGTGCTTTCCATGGTGCTAAAGGCTTTCAAACAATGTGGCTGCTATTTCACTTAATGATTCCCACAATTCACCCTTCCGTATATTTTACTTGCCTTATTTTTCATATCTCCAACAAACAACAATAAGTTCCACAGGAAGACTGATTCATTTTCAATATCAAATTATACAGTTTTTCTGATACTAGGTTTCAATTGATGGATTTTTCTTAGCTCCTCATGCATCTGGTCTGCACTGTCTAAAATGCTTATCCATAGTGAGACCCTGTCTCAAAAAGAGAAAAAAAAATGCATATCATTAATGAAGTTTTTCACAGTTGTCCATGTTTTCAAAGTCAAGACTTCAAAAGTCCAACAGCGAAAGTTCTATTATAGAAACAGAAAATCACTATGTAAAGTCCACAATGATGACTTCAATCCAGGTTAACAGAGCACAGAAGGTGGAAGTTGGAAGTGAGGGAAAGCAAAATGTTTTCTTCTCTTTCTCAGTTATTAGATGAAGCAGAGATTAAATTAAATATGTAAAAGTTAGAGTGAGGTTTCAACAGAATCATGAAAGGAGATGAAAACTGATGAAACATTCTGACTGAACTCCATTTAGCTCCCTTGACTTCTCACAACATTTGATACAAGCCTTTAATACACTAAGAACAAAAAATCATTTTAAAATGAAAATAAAAACCAATTTAAGCCCACATACTTCATGGTAAAATGCATAAACACTGCCACTAAAACCAAGATAGGAACAAAACTGCTATTATTACTACCGTTACTTGACCATGTTCTGAAAACTTCTGGTGTAGCTGGAGTATAGAAAGCCTGTTCTTGTCTAGAACCAACACTGGAGGCATACTGAGGAGCCCGGCCCTTGGCAGCAGGTTTGTCTGTCTTTCTGAGACTCCAGCCCTGATTGGATGTCTGTGACTCCCAAGCCTGGGGTCAAAGCCACTGCCCCTAAATCACTGCAGAGCCTTAGAGGAGGAGGAGGCCCTGTTCAAAGCACAGCCTCCTGTGCTATGGGCTGCCCAGCTATTACACAGCAGACCACAAGATTTTTCTCTGCTAAATAGCAGGTGGACAATGTTCTCCACCCCTAAAAGCACTGGCTTGGTCATCTCTGATGAACTGGCTAGAATAGCTAAAGTAGGCTGCTTGGCCAAATATAATGCCCTAAGAGGTTTTAGGATGAGCTTGCACATGTACTTATTTGTAACCTCAGAGTCATGACTCAGGCAAACCATTTAGAGCATCAACCCTACAGCCTCCAATTCATTTGTGTCTAGGAAGCAAAACACCTAGGAAAGTTATCTGCTTTCTGGGAACTAGTTCAAGTTAGAATGGAAATCCAACCAAGTATCCAAGAGAAAGGGGGCCACACAAAAAAACCAAGCTAAATTTAGATCTCAAAGTAAAGAAAGGAAATATGACTCATCTAAGAAGAAGAAAATGTGATAGGAAAAAGTACTGCAGATAGTGACAGAGTCAGTAAAAAATATTGGACAAAGAGCCAAGAATGAATGTGTGGACATTGGTAGCTTTTCCCTGGGGGCCTAATAAGATATGCTCTTACATATTCCTTTCACAGAGAGAATAGCTGTTTAAAGAATAGGCAACATAATGAAGTGGTAATTCAAGCTAAGCTATTCCTAAAATATTTTTTTATAAAGCCATAAATCCACCAGTACTGGGAAAGTATGTACAGCTTGTTTTGCTATACTCTTGTTTCAAAATGTCAATTGGTTCCAATGCTACTAATGGATTAAGGAATAACTTGAGCATTACACAAATTCTGAATTTTCTCATAAACAAATTTGTTCCCTCAAAATACCAGGTAAATATAGAAAAGTACACAGAGCTGAACTGAGCTACACAAGCATATGCATAACTCACACCCCAAATATCTACCATGTTTCGTTGCGTACCATGTGTGCCATGAGATAAGCCCACCACAGCGCATGTCACAACCTCCCATCCCTTTACACACTCTTTCTTCCACTTGAAAAGACAGGCAGGGCTGCACCTCTTCTGATGTCCACAAGTAAGGTTCTTCTAAAAGTAAATTCTTACATTTATTGTGGAATTTGTTACTCTTCAGTCATTTAGCACGTCCATGCACTATCATTTTACTAAATTTTTATTATTTATCAGTAATAAAGATTTTGTGCATTGCATCCCTGAGCCCATCTTTCCATAAGCCTGGTGATCTCTGTTGAGTAGCATGGCACAACTTTTTAGAAATATAGACTGCATTAAGGCAGAACTGGCTATATAACAAATGGTTAAATCTTTAAAAATAAAGATCTTATGAAGTGAAAAGGTGAAAACTCTTAAGACTACATACAAAGTGAATTCTAAGTCTAATGTGTTCCCAACTGAAAATAAAATTTTATCAGCAACATCAAAGTATATTTGATGAAAAACCCAAAGTTTCTATTTACTGTTAATCTTAGCAATGCCCTTAATGTGATTCAAACATTTAAAACGATGAAAACCACCCTCTTTCTCTATTGTTGCATGAAGTAGAATATACTCTGCTTTATGTGACTTTAATAAAATACTGATAGAAATTCAATGTCATGTAAACCATCAAATTCAGAAGAATTCTTGAAAACAATATATAAAGTAAACCTTTAAAGAATATTTTCTTGCAAAACTTGAAGTACTTATGTCACCAAAATATATCAAGAAAAATCTAATTTGAGAAATATCACATACATTTATTCGGAATAAAAACACATTTTATGAGAAGCCTAAAGTTGGCTTATTGAAAAAAAAAAGGTAAAGTCAATATGTCAGAGTTCAAAATCCTAACCTTAATAAGTAAAAGAGCATAAAATGAGTTCAGCTAGGTCTTTATAGCTTTGAATAAGGAGAAAGAATTTGTTCCTAAAACACAGGTGACCTTTACAAGTAGCAAACTGTTTCTTCCTCAGTTACCCATCTTACTGACCATGGCTGCTTTCATGTACCACATCACTCACGTTGGAATTTGAAAGCACTAACCAAGGTGACATTTGTTTTTATTCATCAGTCATTTATGTGGCCAGATGCTAGATTACCACACTGTCTCTGGGTTAGCTTTCTTATATAAAAGTTTGTTTTTCTGATACTAATTTTTAACTCCAGGTTATTTGAACAATGACTTCAATGAAAATGAGCCTGTCTTTACACCAGCTTCATGTTGACTGCCCAAGAAATCACCGCACGGTGTGTGAGCATGTCTCTTTTTCTGGCCACATAATGATAACAGAACTAGAACATGTTAGGTATTGCTTTTGAGGATTTTAGAATACCTTTAAAACTGACCACCTGGCATTGAGGTTGAAAGTCAGTAAAGTCAGTCAAACATATCTGAAATCTCAAATACATACTATGTACTTGTAGCAGTAACTAAATATGTCAGAAGGAATAAAACAACCTAAAAAAAAAAAAACTGCCGTGGAGCTCTGCCTTACAGAGGCTGGGACTTCAGGAAGTTGTCATCGGTGTCCTATTGTACTCATCACTCCCCCTTAAGACATAAATTCTTCAGGTTATCTCCTGATTAAAAAGCAATCTGCAAGACTGACTTCATAAAAAACAAAGCTAACAGACAGAAAAGCAAACAACCCTGTGGAAAGACACTGTGTCTTTTCCTCCCGTGGGGCCAGAATGACTGAACGTTTATATGCAAAAGAAAATTATCTGCATATGGGCTTTACTCTCAACTCTCCCACAAATTAACTTTTCAACATGAATCATTTTAGATGACCTTAATATAAAATACAATACTATAAAACTATAGAAAAATGGAAGAAAAATTCAGATAACCTTGAGCTCATAAGGATTTCTTAAATAAAACCCTGAAAGCAGTGATCTATGAAATAAAAATTGATAAAAATGCACAATGTCTGCTCTGTGAAGATATTATAAAAAGAATGAAAAGAAAAGCCACAGAATGGCCAAAATGCAGGGTGAGATGGTGCACGCCTGCACATGAGCCGGAAAGACTGGTGTGAGTTGGAGGGCTGCCTAGGTTACACAGCAGGTTCAAAGCCAGCCTGACTTACACAGTGAGACCCTCTCTCGCAAAACAAAGAAAACCCAAAATGTATTTTGCTACCCAAATCACAGAAAATCACTTAAATCTCAAGTGCCCTTCCCAAATTAAAACTTCTTTAAATGAGCAAAAGATATGAAGCAAAAAAACTAGAAAGAGACATGGATAACAAATAAGCATATTTTACAATGTCATTAGGTAACCGCATTATTACAACAATAGTAAGATAACACTATGCCTCCAATAAAACAGGCAAAGTCCAATACCAAGTGCTGACAGGGCTATGGAATAACAGAAACTGATTCAATGTCTGATACAATTCAAAGTTACACAACCTATCTGGAACATAGCTTGGCAATTTCTGATCAGACATAATTTTTGCCATGACTCAGTGATCATGCTTCTTAGAATTTATCCAAATAAGTCTAACACTTTATATCCACACAGAACCCCACAAATGTTTGAAGCACTTCTATTCGCAATACCCCAAACTGAAAACTAAGATGTCCTTTAACATACAAATCCACAAACACACAGTGGTACTTCCACACACAAGAATATTATTCAGTGATGAAGAAGAGAGATCAAGCCTCAAAAGCACAAGAAAGATACACATGTGTATGTGTCTGTGTCATGTGATAAAATGTTAAAGTTAATGTTTAGGTTTTTTAAAATTTTATTAAAATAAAAGATATATTGCCATTATTCCCCTGAAATTTTCTTCTTCATTCAAACATATATATCCCATTGTTCTTGCCACTTTCTGAAGCAGTTCTTGAAATCTTCTTTCATGAATGATTTTAATTGTGCTAATCAATTCATGACATTTACTGGTCCTGGTCACTTTGACTCTGGAGAGTAACCAGAGTCCCACTGCGTCAGGTGCACTGAATCTGGTAGTGAGGACACACCTTGTCACTTGTGGGGTTTTTTGTTTGCTGCGTTCTGTTTTGGGTACCAGAGATGGAACTCAGGACCTTGCGTTTGCCAGGCAGGCACTTATGCTGCTCAGTTATCTCCACGGTCCCTGGATGCACCTTGATTTCAGAAGTCTGCCTTTGCATTAGGTGGCAATTGTTGCCATCAGCAGTTACCATACACTTGATCGTACTCTGAAAAGACACTCAGGAAACAAGGCTTCTACAAAAGCGATGAGAAATGACAGGATGGATGTGTTTAAAGCTTAGAGAGGGGACTATTTTATGGGAGATCAATGGCCACATGTCTATTATTACTACAATAATCTTTAAAATTTTAACACACATTCCCTTGGAAAACCTAAGGCTACTCCTGATATCAACTTTGGTAGAACTGACCAACTGATATAATGCAAGATGCATGCCCAATTTTGACAGCAGTCATTGTAGTTGCCTTGTTTGTTTTTGGTCTTTTGTGATTTTATGTATTTTTTTGGTTAAATTGCTTTTTAGGGGAGGTTTACTTTTTGTTTTTGGTGCAAGATGAAACCAGCTTCCAGCGTGTTAGGCAAGCATTCTACTGCTGAGCCAAATCCCCAGCCCCCAGCAGTTGTTTTAAAAAGAAACATACTGGGTTAATTTTAATAATATATGTATTCAACTCAACATATTTACAATACCATTATTTCAATATGTAGTCACTATATAACCTGTTAATGAGATATTTAATGTATTTGAAAATTAGCTGTATTTTATACTTATAGCACACACAAATTTATATACTAAATTTTCACCAGAAATACTTCATCTCAGCTTAGGCTTTATTACATTCATAACTTAAAAATGGACATACAAAGCCAAGTTTTCCAAAGATACTTATAATTTTCTAATACAGAATCAAATACCAAAGATAATCATTACATTTATCCAAATAAATTAACTCCAGTTTCAAAGAAGTGTTAACAAAATTAAATTCAAAGATACTGAATAAACTGAAAATCAACAATATACTGATTATGAATAAAGCACTTATCAAATTAGTATTATTACTACTACTATTATTATTAGTTTATATATTTTGTACCGGGCCTCACCACACAGCTTGCACTCACAGTGATCCTCCTACTTCAGCCTCCTCAGCACGGGGTTACAGGCGTGCGCCACCACATCCAGACTCAGCCACAGGCTCACTGTGCCCAGAGGCAGGGCCGGCGCAGCACATGGTGCCAGGGACCCAGCCTTGATTGCCGCGCTTACCCACGCAGGCACTCAGTGTGCTGAGCTATCTTCCTAGCCCAACATCAAATTATTTTTCAGAGTTTTTACAATATGCTTACTAACACTGAGTTTAAGAATGCATTTGTTTTTTAAATTATGTACAAATATTATTACTGACTTGTATTGTTAAAAATTTCAATAACCAGCAACATTATAAAAACACTTTTCCTTGGAACTTCAATATAGTTAATTTATATGCAATGTGATATTGGTGAGAAAATGCAAATAACACTGAGTGTGTGTGGGTCTGTGTATGTGTGTGTGTTTTATGTTCTTGATTACGTGTCAAGCATTGCTTTCTCAAGAAAAGCTTGAAGTTAGAAGTGTAGTAAGTCCTGATAAAACCCTTTTTAGTTCCATTTTCTGGCAAAGATTAAATCATTTACATACATATATATACACATGCATGTATACATATATACATACATATGTATGTGTGTGTATGTATGTATGTATGTATGTATATATTTCAGGGGGGTTGGTACATGAAATCAAACTCGGGACCTTGTGCTCACCAGGCAGGGGCTTATGCTGCTGAGTTATCTCCCCAGCCACTACAAAGTTCATTTATTTGGAGTATGAATTGACTGTTCATAAATCTGGAATACTTCTGAAATTTGTGAAGATGTCTATTAAATGATAACTCACGGTCACACGATTCATCTAAAGCCAAGGAAAAAATCTCTGCAATGTTTAAATATTTCACTCAAACATTATTGTTAGAAAGGTCTTGTGTTCTATGAGTAACTGATTTTTTTAGGTTTCTCTTGATAATTCTCCAACAACATTTCAACATCTGAAAAACTTCGCCAACTGTTGGGATTTAGATCATAACCCCCCCCCCCCAGGCTCATGGATCGAAAGCTTGGTTTCCCGTTGCTAGGGCTACCGGAAGGTCACAGAAACCTTAGGAAGTGGGGCCTGCTTGCGGGAAGTGGGTCACCGGGATCATGATCCTGAAAGGTGCAAGACAAGCTGGCTGCTGCTCCGTCCTCCCCCTCCGCACTACACAGACACCTCCGCTGTGCCTCATCGGAAGACCAGCAGCAGTGGAGCCCCGAGACCAGGGAGTGATATTAGTTTTAATAATTATCACATAAATAAGAGCAACATGTTATCAAATCAGTGCTTATCAAATCACCTGTGTTTTTAGATTTTTTAATTATATATTAAGAAATGGTATCAACCAAAAATCAATCCTAACAAAGTATGTATAGTGCTAGGGTGATGCACTTATCCATTGTATGGTACTATATCAAAATGCTGGGAGCAACTAACTTCATACAATGTTTCTTTTGCTCAAGTTTTGGAGTTCCAGTTGATGACTGAGCAGGGCCCATCATTTGGTCTCTGATGAGGGTGGTGGGTTACAGGAGCTATCTTGGCAGGAATATCTGTAGGGCGGAGTGGTCACATTTCAAGTCAAGAGTAGAGAAAAAAGAATGGGTGGAGCTGGAGCTGCTCCTTTTATAGCAATCTTCTCATAAGAAATCCAGAGGATGTGTGGCAACAATCAAGAGGCTGGAGGTGGACTGTGTGCCAAGGCCGTATTGCAGCAATCTGAGGCCCTTTCAGCAGCCATGCACCTGAATGTTCCACCCGCTGCTAACAGTCCCACTCTGGGGACCATGCCTCTGACATACTGGCTTATCAACCATCCCTATGCCTTCTGAACTCTCCTTATTTGACATAATATGTATTATTACTTAATCACGTTGGACTTGGACTTATTATTACTTGCATTCAAATGCCTCTATTTAATTAACCCCTTTACTTTGAGACTAAAACCTCAAAGACAGTAGAAGTACCTAACAACACAGTAATTGGCTTACATTTGTTTGTTTGTTTGTTAAATCAGACAAACTGTCCATGAATTTATAGCACTCCTCTAATTATAGCTCAGATCTCTGTAAATGGCCAGAAGTGCCATCTTATGAAGAGAAGATAAAAGATAACCACAGAACACAAATGGGACTTCCCAAAGACATGGAATGCTCACTTGCTATTCTTTTTCCCTCACTACAGAACAGTGTCAGGAAGAACTTATTGTTCAGCATTCTCCATGGCTTCCTAGGTGGTATTTTTCCATTAATGTCTACAATAAGTGGTTCCATTTGGAAACTAGAACAAAATTTTATCATCTGCAAAAAACAAACATTTGGTAAAGAATCTTCTTTCTTTCAAACACCTTAAAGGACATCTATAAACAATAAAAAATGAAAGATTTTAAACAATTGAAAACATTTTTTCTCAAAACTAAAACATATTGGAAACCTGGTACAGAGTCAAGTTCCCAACAGCAGAACAGCTGTATTCACAAAACAACTGCAAAGAAAAAGAAAAACATGTAAACAAAATGTCTACTTTAATATCAAGCAATCAGCTTTTTTAAGAACTTTATTTCAGTTAAACTACATCTTCATGAAAAAAAAAAAAGGTTACAAAGTAGGCAAATCTAAGCCAGCAAAATACTAAGGGAATCAATACACTGTTTTGTTCTTGTACCCTTAAAATTACATATTTTCTATGAATGTCAAACAGTGAGAATAGTTTACAAAGTTATTCAGTACATTTATTGACTATGAAATGAGCATTTATTTCATTATATTTATGCTCTAGATACAGTGTGCAGACTTGGTGAGTAAAGATAATAGTAAGACAATAATAAGATCATGATCTCTGTTCAAAAGTGAACAATGCAGGGTCCATCTCATCTGTTACAGGTTAGACTTACAGGGGGGGGGACTGCATCACACGACACTGAAGTCATCAGCAGTCGTCCACTGAGCTGAGTGGCTAGATGAGCTGTTAGGAGCTGAGTCCTCTCCCTCCTGACTGCCCCCTTCTCTCTCCTTTGCCGGCAAGGGTTGAGCACCTCTTCCTCCACTATGCTCCTCTGCCATCCTGTTCTTGCCTTGGAATGACCTGACTGTGGATGGAAACCACGAAGCCTTCCTTTCTCTAAGCTGTGGCTTATGGGTACTGTTTCCCAGTGACAAGGAGAGCAGCCCTATCTCAGAAATGTCACCACGTTCCCTGCATGAGCAACGTGGCTGAACGCTCAAGAGTCATTCTTTTTTTTTTTTTT
>PVKA01037160.1:0-21203 GCA_004027165.1 Ctenomys sociabilis | reverse complement strand
AAAAAAAAAAAAAAAAAAAAAAAAAAAAAAGCTTTGTCCAGGGTGGCCACAGCATATCTAACCTGTTAGACATTTTTCTTAATAGAGCTACTTTTATCCATAAGCAGGGTGTACTCAGCATCTGTCAGGGATTCCATTTTGTTAGAATAGTTTATGCCAGGATGGCATGTGGCACCTGGACAGTCAGGTTTTAGCCTTAGGTGAGCTTGTTAGCTTGATCAAAAGAACAGTGGTTGTTAGAGCATGAAACCAGTTTCTACCAGAGACTGTAGCAGGGCTTTTGTGTCCTGCCAGTAGGCACCTTGATTGATTGATGACAGTATCAATCAATTAGAAATGCAGTCGAGACGAAACCAGTTTTTGCATCTCTGTGAGGTTAAGTCCAGGTAGTCCAGAACTAGAATCTTTCCATTTAAAAGTGAAGAGGGGCTGGCTGACAAGAGCCACCTGAAGGTAGAAGAAGACTTTTTAGGTCAGGCAGGTTTACCAGTAAGCTGTGGATGACAGAAGACCGAGGCAATATATATGGAAAACAGTTGTGGTGGCACTGGCAGCGTGAACTGACACTGTTTGATGCAGGTGGGGGTTTCCTTTGGGCAGAGCTTGATCACCAAAGGGTCATGATTGATAGCCAGCCAAAGAGGTGAGACTCCTTTGTTCATACTTCTGGGAACAAGTCTCTCAAATTTCAGGGTTAAGATTAGCAGGCATTTCAGGCTGGTGTAGGTGCTACTCTTCTTCCCAGGTACAATCAAAGCCATCATCAAGTTTGTGACAGTGGACCCAAGTGTGAGGGAGGCTGATCACATCCCGGGAGAAGGGTAATACATTCAGGCCTGTACAGGAATTCATGTTTGATAAAGTGTCCCATCAATCTCTCTTTCAGTGAGGGACCCAGAGGACAACTTCTGTAATTTTAGACATGTTCATTGCTGTAGAGAGCTGCGAATAGCCACGCCTTAAAGACACAGCCACACCTTAAAGACACAGCCACACCTTAAAGACGGCACTGGCTTCCGCCTTCCACCCCCACCTGGGGGTGAGTGCTCTCTATAACAAACAACTTCTCATTTGGCTAAGGCTAAGACTAGGGCGTTGCTTCCGTGTACCTGGACCTATCGGCTGTGCCCACGTGTCACTCCAGGGTTGGACGCCTTGTGGTATATAGCTTGGGGCGGGCTTGCCCGGGGAAGTGAGAGACGAAGGGAGAGAGACAAGAAGAGAGACTAGAAGCAGCAGCAGGGAGGAGCGGCGGAGGAGCAGCGGAGGAGCGGAGCAGGCAAGCAGAAGAAGATTGTATAGGGGCCCTGAATAAACCGCGGAAAGAAGAGCTGGTTGTCACGTCTTCCTTGCCGACGAGGTTAAGCGCGACACATTGCCTCCCTCAGTTTGGTACTGATCTAAGGCTTTATAACCCTCTGTCACATCATAGTCCCAGTTTGGACATGCTCAGAGGAGGACCGTGTTCACTCAAGTGTCAGGATCAACCACAGTGGTGGGGACTTTTGCCTTTAGCCAGGCTTGGGCTCCATGTAAAATATGTCAGCATTCTTCACTAAGGAGCTTCTAACAGTCATCCTGTGTTATCAGTAGGGTACACAGGTCGGGTGCCAAGGTGGAAGAGTGCTTCCCCCCTTATGGCAACTGAGTCCAAGTGAATTAATATGGATGAGCAGGAGATAGAACTGTGGCGGGGGGGATTGTAGCTGGTGGTGAGCAGCTCCGGGTTGAACACAAGGAGGAGGTAGGTCAGACCCTTGCACAAAAGGTAGAGCTTTTCTGGCCTGGGCTGGATCTGAGAGCCTCTCAGCCCTGTAGGTTTATTTTGATGACTAGGATGCTTTCCTGTCACATAGGGCACAGGGGAAGAGCCAAGATGGGAGGTTGTAACCCCTTATGACAGTTGAATCCAAGTGAGCTGGCCTTCTGTCTAAGGATTTTTCTACTTGAAGGTGCTTGTGGGAATAACTCAAGCAGAGAAAGGTATTTTTTCTGCGTTGTTGATAGCACAGAGATCTTGCATGAGATGATGAATAGTCTATCAGGCTCATGTGTGGCTAGATTTCTGTTTGTGGTTTCCTTGACAGCTGATAGCAATAGGCATCACAGTTAGGCTGCATACTTGATGTTCAGGTCCAGAGATGAGTCAAATCTATACCTCTGGGAGAAGAGTTTTCAGAACTTTAGATTTGTGCAGACTGATATAGGAGTCATTTTCCTCAGAGAACAGTCGATGTTGAATGTGCAGGGTTAAACAAGAGTGAGGCTGACTGGCTTGGTGTGAAGGAAATGTTCCCCCGGGTTCTAAGTTTGTACCTGGCAGAAGGGGTGAGAGGCAAGAGTCCCAGCTGCCCTGGTGATAGCAACTTTTTGACAGAGGGAACTTTTGAAGGCAGAGTTCTGTTTCATTGTGTACTAGGAAAGTCACAGGTTTGGCTTTGACTTTTGTGGGCTCTCAGGGCCCCAGTTTAATAGAGCTTATTCTGTCCTCTCTATTCAGGCCTCACAGGGCACATGTCATTTGTCAGACCTGACAGCCCTATTTTCCTCAGTCAAACTGTGGAACTCAGAGGAATTGCTGACGGTCATTTCGGCTGGGCATCAGATGACCCCATCTGCCTGGGACAGGCATGTTTCCAGCAGTGGCCTCTGTAGCCGAATGCAGGCAATGAACTGAAACTGGTTCAACTGGCTGGAAGTAGATGAGTCAGAAATGCAGAGTGAAGCTATAGGTGTTGGTGGCAACTGCAGCAGCTGACAAAGGTGCCAAGGTGGGATTCTCAGGAAAAATGGTTCCCTTTTCTTTTGTTTTTTCTTTGAGATGCAGGAAGAGGTTTGTTTTCTCTTTTAACTCCATAAAACCCCCTTTTCCTATAGTCAGAGACTGTGGATTTTAACTAATTAGTTTCCATTCTAGCTTCATACAGAAAGTGTTGTGTGCTCTTGAACACTGGCACGATAAAGAGTGGGTGCCCCTCAGAAAGCATTCAGATGCCTGGCTGGCTGTGCCCCTCACAGGGACTTAGACACAATTTAGCAAATGAGGATGTGTGGGCTCTGTTATGCGATGTGTTGATCTCCGTGGAACCACAGGTGAAGGCCCAATTAGCTGTTGTGACCAGTGTCTGCCATCTTGGTGCCCAGAGCAGCCTATTGCTTATGCTGGCCATGCCATTCACACATTCATTCAGCAGGCACTTGGAGCTTAAACGTTTTTTTTTTTTTTTTTTTTTTTTTTCTTCAGAACCAGGGATTCTGACTCTTGCACTTGCCAGGAAAGTGTTTATTCCACTGAGCCATCTCCCCAGCCCTGGAGCTTAAACATTCTGACCCCCTCTTCCCTTGAAGTTGGCTCTGGTGGATTGCCAACTGGTGGTCAATTTGTTACACCCAGCTGAACTAAGCTAGCATGGTGCCAAGTATGGGAGGCCCAGCTGTGGATTACAGCAGCATAACAGGTTAGGGAAGTAGTTTGGAGAAGGTGTCATCTTGGGCTATTCTGCTGGAAGACCTTGGCAGGCTGCTTTCCCAATGAATTTGGACATTCTCTTTGGAGGAGGTGCTCAGGACCTCATTGTTGCTGAGGATGGCTATGGTTTACTTTGAGGGAGCTCTGGTCCTCACCTTGAGTATCAGTTCCTGGCTGTGGAGGGGAAGATGGTACATTGCTCAGTCTCCTGAAGAAGCTTGTTGTGTTGGTTTTCATGACAGGAACAGCTGTCCTCATCTTCAGAGGAGCTCAGGACCTCACTTGCTGAGGATGGCTGTGGTACTTCTGTGGGGAGTTCACATCCCTCAGACCAGTGGTACAGGTCCTTCCTTGCATTGGCACAGACTTTCTAGCTTCCACCACTGACCTTTGGGCCTTCCCAGTGCAGATCCTTGAAACAAGCCTGCATGAGACATGATCATGGCTCTAGGCCTCCAGCTGGACTCTTGGAAGGAGTTGTTACGGGCTCCAGGTCTCCAGCTGGACTTGTGCAGGACATTATTGTGGAGCCAGGCCCTCAGCTGGATTCTTTGGTCTCTGTGTGTGGACAGATTTCCTGTACTCTTTGTAGATGATTCTTTGGGTGGTGGCGCATGCCTGTAATCCCAGCACTTGGGAGGCTGAGGCAGGAGGATTGTTGTGAGTTCGAGACCAGCCTGAGCTACAAAGTGAGCTTAAGGCCAGCCTGAACTGCATAGTGAGACCCTGTCTCAAAAAGAAAAAAAAAAAAAAAAAAAAAACGTTATAAAATAATCTTATAAAAATGTGCCCTGAGCCAGGCACGGTGGCACAGGCCTGTAATCCCAGCACTTGGGAGGCTGAGGCAGGAGGGTTATTGTGAGTTTGAGACCAGCCTGAGCTACAAAATGAGCTTAAAGCCAGCCTGAACTGCATAGTAAGACCCTGCCTCAAAAAGACAAAAAAAAAAAAAAAAAAAAAAAAAGTGCCCTGTATTGTGATGTTCACCTTGTAAAACCCCAATCTATGACAGTGTCCTTAACTAAGAAGCATTGATCAAGTTCTTCTGCTCAAACTGAGCATAACTATTTGACTTGACTAACTGGGATGCCACTGGGGGTCTTACCAGAATCACACAGGTAGACAGACAGATTGCATCCTCCTTCCTTTGGGGTACCATGTGAGCTGCCAGGGTACTTCTCCAAGCCTCTGAGGGGTGGTCAAGAAATCTCAAGGGCAAGCCTTCCCATCAGGACTGGGAGAGGTCCTTGCTTTGTACATCAGGGTCACAGCCAGTGACCAAAGGGGTCAGCACTGTCAATTTTCCCAGCCAATGCACTAGATGCAGTGGTAAACAGTACCCAGGATTTGGAGGCAGATTTACTTACCTTCATGGGCACTGAACAGGATCATTCTCAGAATATCTGGCACTGATCTCTGGTGGTCTAGGGCTTATACTGGATAAACAAGCGGGAAGTACAGCAACAGAATGGTTTATCAATTGGGGATTGGTTTATACAATATGTATCACAGTGACCAGCCTTTTCTAAGGCAGGAGCAACTGGATCTGGGAATAGGAACTATTACGTGGGCAACTAACAAACTGAAGTATAAGGTGGGAGTGGGGGGAATTTCTGTTACATTTTAAGATCTTACATAGTAAAAAACAAAATTAAGTATTTTGCCTTAGTTTTGTATTATTGTACACAAATTTAAAGGTTTAAAGCAACTAATTAGTAATGGGGGTTACTAGGGATGGAACCCTAAACACTGTAATACTGGTGCTCTACCAGTATTATGTCACCTGATCTTTTTATTTTTTATTTTAAAATGGAGTTTCATTAAATTGCCCAGGGAAGACTTAAATTTGCTCCTCCTTCAGCTTCCCCTCATCTCTAGGATTACAAACCCAGCTAATTAGTAATCTTAACTGCATCTGAGAAGATCCTTCAAGGATAAAGTTATGGTATTGTTTGAATAATCAAAGGATAAAGATCTTGAGGGCATCATAAGAATTCTGCTAATTGCAGCCATGCCAAGTAAAGTGTAAAATTATTGAGCATTTCCTATTCTTAAAGAAATATCCTGCAGCCTAAAAATATAAAATGTTCAGTCAGTTACCTTCAAAGAATCTAGTTTGCTACTGTTATAAAACAAATATTTGTGCCGGATGTGGTGGCCTATGCCTATAATTTCAGCATTCTGGGAAGCTAAGGAAGGAGGATCTCCAATTCAAGCCCACTCTGGGCAACTTAGCGAGTTTGCAATATCCTTTCCCAAAATAAAAAAAGGGCTGGTGATCTAGTTTAGTGTGAAAGCTCTGAGTTCAGGCCTCAGCACTATTAAAAAACAATAAAATAAATGTTTGTAGAAGAATGTGGTTCTCTGATGAATTTGTTTTAAAATACTTTTCCAATGTTCAAAATTATTATATTTCTTTTGTTTTTAAATAAACCTACCATAATTTCTGGATTTATTCATTAGTCAGTATTCACAATTAAACTATAGTTTAATAGTTTTTTTTCTTTTTAATAAGTAAAACAATTCTAGCCGGGCGTGGTGGCGCATGCCTGTAATCCCAGCACTCGGGAGGCTGAGGCAGGAGGATTGTTGTGAGTTCGAGACCAGCCTGAACTGCATAGTGCGACCCTGTCTCAAAAAGACAAAAAAAAAAAAAAAAAAAAAAGTAAAACAATTCTGGTTTATGACTTTAATATATTTGAGATAAGGGGATAAAAAAATTGTAACAAAACTTACTCAACTAATATTTAACATCTGTGCCAAATTTCTCTTGAAACCATTTGAATTGATGCAGTGCAAGTATTCAGCAGCCTCTTATACAATATGAAGTTCTATCTTTAACAGACTAAATAGAAATGTGTTGTACCACTAGAAGCATTTTTAGCTTAATAACCAATCAGCTATGTGTTTAGTCATTTAGATATACTTGACAACCTTTTTCTCATCAGGCCGTAATTCTATTTCCCTCATTGGGTCTGGATATAGTCCTATATTGTGACTCATTTGCTTAATGCCTTAGCATTTTATAAGAACAGTCATTTTCACTATAGTGCTTACTATCGAAAGATAGGAAGCTTAAGTTCAAGTCATCCCCCTCAATGGAGAGCTCAGTAAGCTGTTTCCTTATAATGGAACGGACATTGTTTAATATAGACCAAATTATATCACCAGAAAAGCGTATGTCTATAATGAGCCATGCAAACAGACTTGATACATCTAAATTTTCCTAAAATATTTTGAGAATTCCTCTCCCCCTGGGCTGCACTAAGACGGTGAATAGATGGTGAATAGACTGGGTACAGGTGCACACCTGTAATCCCAGCACTTGGGAGGCTGAAAACAGGAGGATCACTAGAAGTCCAATCTGTGTAGTGAGATCCTATACCAAATACATTTTTTAAAAAAGTGTAAAGCAAATGAGACAAAATAGTAGAGAAAAGATCACCATTTCTGATCTGCGTAGTGAGACCCTATAGATCCTGTACTAAATACATTGAAACAATTTTTTTGTGTGTTCAAAAGCTTTCAGAATTTTTTTTTTGTATTGGGGATTGAACTCAGGACCTTGCACTTACTGGGCATAGATTTATGCCACTGAGCTATCTCTCCAGCCCCTTAGGATTCATTTTGCACTATATTTTATTACCTTGATCAATATATTTATTTTTTTCTGAAAGTTTTCCTTTTTCAAATGTGAAGAGGGGAGGCTAAGCCTTCCAAATATGTCACAATGGCTTTAGGAATGTCTCACACTCAAGCAGTTGAAGAACAGCAGATTCCCTTTCCTCCTGCCCTGGCCCCAAAGTCAGTTTCTCAAAACACCTTTTAGCTCAATAGTCCATAATAGTAGTAAGTTACCAGCACAACTGGCAATGTCCAAAGTTGTTGACTTTTACAGCTCAGCATATTAATATAGCTTTACTTTTTATACCTCGTGGTTACATTTTTCTGCTGTATGGTTAAGACCAAGTTAAAGCAAGACCTATGTAACTTTTGCTATCCGACAAGTCAAATCCCTTCAGGATTTACCCTGGAACCATGTACAGCACCTTGTGGATCTTTTGTCAGTGTCAGCCATCTGGGTGAGTCACAGCCATTGCCTAACCAATTTGCTCTCTATTAAAGCATATTGGGTTATTTTGCTGAATTCAAGTACCTACAAACTTTGGTCTGGCATCAAGTATGAAAAAGTCCTTTAAAAATTTCTCCAAATACAGCTTCTCAATGACCCATCTCTAACAAAACAAAACAAAAACAGGGATATAAATAAAGGACTATTTTGTTGTGAAAAAAATATATATGTATGTACAAGATAGGATAGATGTACAGCTACTTTCTCTTAGTTCATTGAGAAGAAAGGTTTGTACCAATATTGTTTAGACAAGATATCATGCATCTTGCTCTATGAATAACTAACACAAAGACAACAATATACAGTGTATTAATTACTGTTATTGTCCTACTAACCTGTTTTGAAACTGTTTCGTTGCTATTTTATCTTTTTTTTTCTCATTAAAATGAATTAAAAGGGCCAGGGAGATAGCTCAGTAGAATAAGTACTTGCCTGGCAAGCACAGGTCTATTCCCTTCCTAACTGTCCTGAGTTCAATCCCTGGCCCCCAAAATAAAAAAATTAAAATAAAATAAAATGAATTTAAAAGAAGGAAAAAACACCTTTTAGTATGTGTAGGAAATACAAATGACCACTAGAGGGCCGCAGTCACTCACGTGCCCAAGCAACATTCCCAGAGAATTGTTTAAATCAGAAAAGTCCTGTGGGCCAGGGAGATAATTCAGTAGAATAAATGCTTGCCTGGCAAGCTCAGGATCCTGAGTTCAATCCCTGGCCCTGCAAGAAAAAAAAAAGAAAAGCCGTGCTGGGGAGATAGTTTGGTAGTGTAAGCGCATGCCAGGCAAGCTCAAGAGCCTGAGTTAGTAAATCTCTTATTAAGTGGATTTTTTTCTCTTTCATTTACCATGTATAGTAATATATAAACAAGAACCTAAAGATACATATGGCCTGGTATCTGTGTATATTGTGAGGTCTATTCCCTTCCTTCTCAGTGAGAAAAATGTTTTCTGATGTCCTGATAAGAGCAAAATGACCAGTTCAGAGTTACATTTTTTTCTTCAGCACTGAAATTTATCATATTCTTTTAACACACAGTTGAATAAGTGTAATTATATTGACTGAGCTTCAAATTCTCAGATTTCTCTTTTCACTACTTTATATTTTTGTCTTTCTACTTTTCTTCTCTGCCCCCATATATTTTCAAGCATTTTTCTTCTTCATATTTAATTTTTTCAAGTACTTTACTCTTGACATGTTTCAAATAATGGGATGGCTATCCACATAAAATTTTGGGAATAAAAACAAACTAACTTCAGGAGCAGACAGAGACAGAATCTACCTATTTGGAATAACCTTGCTGTGGGCCTGGTCTTCTCCAGAAGGCCGGGTAAATATGGTGCTTCACCAGAGGGACAGAAATTACATCTCTCAGAGCCTTTACAGGAGGACAGTTAGGAAGGGAATAGACCTCACAATAATACACAGTGTAGGGCCGGCAAGATAGCTCAGTGGACTAAGCATCTGCTTAGGCAAGCTCAGGGATGGGGTTCGATCCCTGGTAGCACAAGCTGGGCCAGCCCCACCCACGAGCTGGCCACAGGGACCAGGCGTGGTGGTGCACGCCTGTACTCCCAGCCCTGGGGAGGCTGAAAAACAGAAGGATCACTACAAGTCTGAGCTGTGTAGTTAAACCTTGTACCAAATACATTAAAAAAAAAAAAAAAAGTAAAGTGTAACACAAATGAGACAAAATACTATAAAAGATCAAAACTTATGAATTCAAACAATTAAAAATTTGCTACGTTGCTGATGCCTAAAATCATTTAGATTATTTTTTACTCTTGATACAGTCTCACAAAGAAAGCCTAGTGTGGGTAAAAGTTGCCATTTATGGCTCCCTCAAAATATCACTAAAACATGTTTGCCTTTATAATCCCACCATGGATTTTCATCCCTGAAATATTCAAATATCCTGGAGGTGCTTATATTTCAATCTGTAAATCCTTTTCAGAATTGGAGGTTTCTGTGTTTAGAGTCATTTATTCCAAACTCATTTTGAGCATGATGCTGCAGGTATGATGGTGCATGCCTGTAATCCCAGCTGTTTAGGCTGAGGCAGGATTACCAATTTGAGGTCAGCCCTGGCAAGTTAGTGATATCTCATTCCTAAATAAAATTTTTAGGGCTGGCCAGATACCTCATCAGATTAAATCACCTTCTGAGGCAGAGTGCAATGGTCGGGGTTCGTTCTCCAGTGTGCAGTGTGGGCCTCACCACCAGGGTACACTGAGACATGATTGAGACTGGGCATGGTGGCGCATGCCTGTAATCCCAGCTCTTGGGAGGCTAAACGCTGGTGGATCACTACAAGTTTGATCTATGTAGATCTATGTAGTGAGACTCTGTAGATCCTGTAGGCCCTGTGCCAAAATATGGAACAAAATAAAATGTTTAAAAGAGCTGGGGATGTAGCTCAGTGCTATAGTGCTTTAATAGCATCCCCAAAGCCCTGGCTTTAATCTCAAGTACTGAAAAAAAAAATTATGCACTTATTTTTACCTGGGATTGTTTCATACATTTCCTGATAATAGGGAAATGGAAAGATAGAATCTCTTCACTTTTTTATGTATTTAGTACAGGATCTCACTAGGTAGATCAAACTCAGTGATCCTATTTTCAGCCTCCCAAGTGCTGGGATTACAGGTGCATGCTGCCACACCCAGGCTAAAATCTCTTCACTCTTAAAAAAAAAAAAATCATCATAGGGACAAAGGTGGTACTTTGAAAAGTGAATTTTATAGTAGTAATCTGGCTTAATTTACCTTTCACAAAGATTCCTCCCTTTAGCATTCTGGTGTTTATTAAATAAATTCAAGTAGACTCTACACCTTTTAGTAACCATTCTATGCTACAGGTATGTCACTGCTATTTTTTTTTTTAGGTTCAAAATCATAAGTTGGTATATTTGAGTATGAAAACAATGACACAAATGATTTAAATTTTCATTCAAACAACTTCACACTTCTCTAAATGTACATTTGGCAGAGATAAATTGTTAGCCTGTAATACAGTAAGTGTATCAGTTGCTCATAGAAAATACCGAGTAGAAAACCTGGAAACAAAATCTTAAATAAACCTTAAACCTTTTGTTACTTAAAATTAAGATTGTAATTTTAGTTATTACTTGGCTGTGGTACAGTAAAGTCTGAAAAGGGTAGAACAGAATAACTTTTTATTTTATATACAGCTGTTCAAACAATTTTTTTTGAGACCTGAAAATTATTAGCTATTACTTATGACTCAACTTCTAGCACTGGCCATTCCTCAATAGACACTCAATTAAAAGTACTGGCACAATATGGTCTTCAGAATTGATATCAGGTGAATATACAAGACATTGTGTGGTCCTTCTGCTGACCACAGCTTCTTGCATGGGTGGGACTCAGGAAAAATTCCAAGTTACAATACACTGTATTAGGTAATACTCTAGTATATTCTGGAAATGTAATAACAAACTACAGTTTCTTTATGTATTTACTGGGGAAAACTTATGAACTTTCTACCTTGGGTTACTAGATTCACATCTCCCCAGAAAATGTATCTGTACTATACACTGTTGATAACTTAACTTTGAGTTTTAATCAATTATTTGATAGTATTGCCAGTCTTTATGGCTTTTAAAATATTAAGTATTTAATAAAAGTATTCATTATTCACTAATTTCTGACAGTTCATGGGGAAAAGTTGCAAACAGCAGCTTAAAAAATGACAAAGCCTTAAAAAAACTCATTTTTTGGGCCACTGACATAGCTCAGTGATGCTTGACAAGTGCAAGGTCCTAAATTCAAGCCCTGGTACAAAACAAAATACTCCTTTTTAAAAAGTTATTCAATAAAAGGTATTTAGGTAGAATGAAACATCAAAAACTCACTTAAAAACTCTACATAATCTCCTTCACAAAATGAACCTATCACTTCACTTCTTAATATTCGTGAATGAGGTACAAAAAAGCTCTACCAAGGTTCAGATACATTAGCAAGTAAGTTATTTTTCCATTTTCAAAATAAACCTTCAAAGAATCCATTTTGTAAGTTCTGGATTTTGAAAAATGATAAATATGATATTAATGTTCCCCTTTAAAATATCTCAGCTAATTCACTGCATAGATTTAAAATATACATCTCACTTACATGAATCATATTATGTTTCTAAATTAAAAAGTTAACTCCAAGCCGGGCGTGGTGGCGCATGCCTGTAATCCCAGCACTCGGGAGGCTGAGGCAGGAGGATTGTTGTGAGTTCAAGACCAGCCTGAGCTACAAAATGAGCTTAAGGCCAGCCTGAACTGCATAGTGAGACCCTGTCTCCAAAAGACAAAAAAAAAAAAATAAATAAATAAATAAATAAAATAAAAAATAAAAAATAAATAAAAAGTTAACTCCATAATTAATGTTACATATGATTAATATAAAGGCCAGAAAACTTTAAACTCGAAGCCTGAGAGGCAAGCAAATCAACTGATTTCACATAATTCTAATGATTAAATTTTCCAACCAGTAAACCATAAAACCTTATGCAAGAAAAGGTAGTACTGTATTTATTTTTGATATGGAACCAGTTGTTTTCTTTAAGCTGAGAAAATTTGAGCAAAATAAGATTATATAAATCTATAGATTAATAGACACAAGAAATTAAAGAGATTTACAAGAGATACAAGACATTTTTTAAGAAATTAACCATTTGAGTTATTAATTTACAGAATTAATTAAGAAAACCTTATTATATCAAAGACCATGTCATTTATTTGCAGTTTCCTGGTTCTTAAGCTAGTGAGTTATACTCAATGACCTCTTCTAGCTCTAAAGTTTTGATTACACTGTTTTGATTTAAGATAGTTAAGATCAGCCTGGGGGTAGCTAAGAAGCAAGCATTTATAACTTTAGCAAAGAGCCTGGGTGCAACCCCCAGCACCAAAGCAAACAAGAGTTTAAAGTCATAGCTCAAACAAAGTTGTCTAAATAGAGAATGTTGGCTCTGAAGTAACGTGTTTTTTTTTTTTTGTTTGTTTGTTTTTTGGTTTTTTTTCTCACATTTTTCTGGCTTTGGTCTCCTTTTCACTTATTAATGGGGCAAAAAAAATCACATAACTGATTGTGGCTCTACACTTCATTTTCTGTCTAGAGCCCCCTGTGCCCATCACATGTAAGTGTGTAATACTTAATTGAACAACTCAAGTGGGTAGCAATAAAAACTTTAAGGATCAATTAAGAATTAAAAAGAGTATTGAGATGGTAATAGTTTTTATAAATCCTTCAATTAATAATAAAATTAAGGGGGCTGGGGAGGAAGAAAGTGCCTGCCTGGCAAGCACAGGGTCCTGAGTTCAATCCCCAGTACTGCAAAAAAAAAAAAAAAAAAAAAATTAGACTTCAGATTTACTTTGGTTTGTTTTTGTAAATAGGAAGAAGAAAATATGGCACAAGAATACATGGTTAAGTCATACATAAATTACAAGCAAGAACATATAAAAGTTTTTTCTATCCATGTATTGAATAAATTTTACTTACACTACTAGATCCCATCTACTCAAATTACTCTAAGATGGTTATTTCATCAATATCAGAAAAAATAATCTTCCAGTATTTCAGTTTTAATAACTGAAATGAAATGCTTTGCTATATTATAGAGTAAAAAGCAATTAATGAATTTTTCTGGAAATAAAAAATACGTATATACATTATCTTGATTCCTAGGCCAAAATATATTTACCAACAAATTTTCTTGATTTCTATTACTCATAAAAATAAAGGAAAAATATTTCCCAAGTATTTTTTTATATAGACAATTTCAAGTAGAAAACAATTTTTTAATAAAACCAATACAGTGGCTCAAGTGAGTGGAGTGACATGGAGGCCAAAGAAGCACTCAAAACATGACAGACAACATACGATCCCGCATAATAAAGAATATATGCCTCATGGCACTATTAATAGATCATAGCTAGATTTTACACATCTCAATTTTATATTTAAGAAAAATACAGGCCAACAGGTTATGAATGCTAAGTTGTAGCTAAGAACCTCTTCTTTTGGCTTGCAAAATGTAGCCTTTTGATTTGACGATTCCTCTACTTTTCACAATGACCGAGTACCTCAGCAGCCTAGTGGTACCCACTCAAGCATCAAGGGATGCTTTGCTGAAGAGCTTCTTGGAAACTTGCTTCAGAAAGCAGTTCTTTCGGATTATTATGAGTCAAAAGCTGTATGTCAAACTGTTTCGTAAATGCAGCCAAATCAGGTGGCATCACACGGCAGGAGGCAAAATTAACTTGGTTACTATTTGGTTTTACCCGGGCCGACGACAGCGGTCTGTGGCCCGGCGCGCTTGCGCCGTAGGGCCGCGCCGAGAAGCCCCGCGCGCCCCGTCGCCGCAACGGGCCGTCTCCGCGGGACGGGGCGGGGCGGGGCGGGGCGGGCAGGTGCGCGCAATCTGGCCATACACTCGCCGGCCCGCCCACTCTCTGTCACTGCTATTATTGAAATAGAAGGTCTTGGGCCAAGAATGTAGCTAGCTAGCAACGCATCACCTACCTGGCAAGCCTGATGCCCGGGGTGTTTGATTCCTGGTACAAAAAACAAAAACCCAAAAAACGTCGGAGTCTTTAGGTGTATCACAATTTTTTTCTGTTTCTTACCCTCTGTTCTGACTTGTGTCTTCTTTTCCCCCTGAAGCCTTATGTGGTTATAGGTGGGGCTTTTCAGGGGTGGCTGTGTCTAGGGTGTGTGATACTGGGAGTAAGGGTGTGTTGCTGTGGTACTTTGTCTATTTGTGTATTTTGTCCTAGCAACTAGAAAAGTAAGGCTCCACCATAATTTTTCAAAACAATTTTTTTCAGTTTCTCCACTGTATTAGAGTGCTAAATAGTATGAATGTAACATTATTTCTAACTGCTTAAATTGTCTTTTCACATTTCCTCTTTTCTCAAACCTCCAGTACCTCATCTTCCCTCATTTTGAACAGATGGCCTTACTTTAAACTTCATTGAAAAACAGAAGCCATCCAGCAATGCTAATTGTGTCATCACCCCACCATCAAGTCACTGAACTTTCTGGATTGAATCTATAAATTAATTCCTTCCACAACGAAGAAGTGCACCCTGTCCTCTCTGGGCTCCAGATCACATGCTGTCCCACCTCCCTGAGGATTTCATTTCTGTCATGATCTGCTGCTGTCATTCTCTGAGTGCTCCATAGACATATTCTCCCCAGCATCTTTTCACAGTGAAACTTACTGAGCTACTTTGTATCTCCTCTCTCACTTCTCTTGTTCACTGACTCCAAATGTACATTTATTACATCTTCTGAAATGATCTTTATCCTATTCATCAGTGACTTCCCTGGCCCAGTAATGAGTTCTCAGTGCTCTCTATCTTGACCCCTCTGAACAGTTTGGTGGACGATCATTTCCTATTGTCTAAAACCCATTCTAGTTTTTGGTTTCCATAGCAACACACTCTCAATTTGCCCCCACCTTGCTGAAATTTCTTCTTGGTCACCTCTTCATCTACTTGATCTCTAAAGTGTGCAGGACCATTCCAAGACCTATTGTTTTAAGCTCCCAAACTCATTCCATAAGGACTTATATCCCATTTCACTCCTTCAGATACAGTGTATATACTGATGAATTACAAATTGTGTCCAGCAGTCCTTGCTCCCTAGGCTGCCTCACTTTTTTATTTAACCACCCTTAGCCATTATTCTTTTTTCTTTTTTGTATTTAGTACAGTGTCTACAGGGTCTGACTGCACAGATCCCGATTCATAGTGATCCTCCTGTTTTCAGCCTCCCAGCCTACCACGCCCAGTCTCAGTCTCTGTCTCAGTGCACCCCAGATGCAGGGCCAGCAAGGCATGCTGGGGATTGAACCCCAGTCGCTATGCCCACTTAAGCAGGTGCTCTAATTTGTTGAGCTATCTGGCCAGCCCGCCATTATTCTTAATTTACTGAAAAAGTTCTGTTTTCAGTTGTGCTGTTAAGGCTGCCTCAATGAACAGAATCAATTCAAACTGCTTTCTGTTTGTGATAATTTTGACTTTGGGAATGAGGGAGAAGCACACAGTGTCAAAGCCAGTGAATAAGATAGATGAGCACACACTTAAATGGTTTTATGATCCTGTCTTTCCATTGAATGGCACATGGCAACAGCATCTACTATGCTTTTTTTAAAAACACACCTTGTAAACATATTCATGAGAGAACTTCTTGAGAAAGTGGTAAGGACAATGGAATAAGTGTTTGAAGTCAGGGAAGTATTGGTGAGGGGTTCGTGGCAATATATCTTTTACTGTTACAAATTTTGTTCACTTAAAAATATACCATTTGAGGGCTGGAGAGATGGCTCAATGGAATAAGCACTTCCTTGGCAAGTACAAGGACCTGAGTTCAATCCCTGCTTCAGCAAAAAAAAAAAAAAAAAGGAAAAGAAAAGAAAGAAATACACTATTTGATCATTCTTGTACTATTGCCCCCTATTAGAGAAGTCAGACAGAATTTTTAAGAGAAAACCACACCTCTGTCATGCTTAAAACCTGTCCCTTTCCCCTGTTATTAGAATAAACTGAAACTTTCCCAAAGCCTTTAAGACAAGCATGGGTTTCTAGCCTCAACTTCTGCTACTTTCTTTGTTTGCTGCACTCTAATCCCAGGGGCCTGCTTTACACCCCTCAGATAATGCAAAAGACCTCTCTGTCTCAGGCATGTGGTATTGTTTTCTGTTCTCCTCCCACAATTTTTTTTTTTTTTTTTTTTTTTTTGAGGAACCGGGCATTGAACTCAGGCCTTTGTACTTGCCAGGCAAGCGCTTAATCTACTGAACCATCTCCCTGGCCCTTCACAGATTTTTGTTTTGAAATTTAAAGAAAAAAAATTAATGAAAAGCTGAAAAATAATTCTCAAAAGAATGACTTTTCCAGAAAGCTGTAACTACAACTATGCACACAACTATGTTTGTGTCTAAACATGCCTTAGACACAAACACAAAAACCATGGAACAATTCACCATTCTTCACGATTTGAGCAAAGACAAAAAATGCCTAAGGAAGAACATGGATAACTTGAAAAACATCCATTAAAGCACCGTTTACTAAAAAGGGGGGTGGGACAGCCAGACAGTTCAACAGATTAAAGCATGGCCCTGCACCCTAGTGCGCAATCTCTTTCATTTTCTGTTTAAAATCAAACAAAACAAACATCAACTCTGTTATTCACTCACATCTTCAAACTACATCATTTGTGCAAGAGAAAGACTAGGAACAAAATGTGCTGACAGAGCTCCCAACAGGGGTGAGAGGGCCCCACACTGCTTTCGGACGGTACCCAGGAGGGGCCGCTTCGTAATCACTGGTACTAAACAAAGTTGCCAAAATTCTTGGCCAGATACTCGAAGAAATCATGAAGATAATTCAATAATAAAGCAAGATTCTTCTCAGCCAGACGTGTGTAGGCCAACATTGCTCCAGTTCGTACAAATAATCTCGGTAGCTGTGGTGCTCCACGCACCTGGGACGTGGGCGCGTCAGGTGATCAGCCAGGGTCCGCGCACCGGGGTCTCTCAGATCTGCAGAGGAGCTGAGTGCCTGGCAGCACTGAAGTGTTCCTTTACCCCTGCTGAAGTATTCTTTTACCTCGTTAACAGGCCTTATCACCCGTGTTTCCTCGAGACTTCTGATTTGCGTAGTCCTCTAGAATGGAGTCCACATTCTTCTTGGCAGGAAGGCAGAAGAGTGGCTTCTGTCTGGTAACTGGGTCCTGGTCATCAATAAGACATGATTTTATCTCTTCAGGAATATGTACTTTAACTTCAGTTCTGTTCATAAATATTTTATTTTCAACAGTAGGATCAATCCAGACCCTCCTCATCCAAGGAGGCTGAGGCGTCTCACTGGTACTGCCACCATCTCCATTACCAGGATTTTTGTTTGTTCTGTTTAGTTTTCCCTTCAACATTTTTCTGTTGCAGACTAGATAATTTTCTTTCCTGGAGCAGCCCTTGTCACCTTTCACTCTGCATATTGCTTCTCATTGGCCTTTTTAAGTTCTCACTGTTTCTGCAGATTGGTGTCCACATCCTTTTTTTTTTTTTTTGCAGAACCAAGGATTGAACTCAGCCTCTTGCACTTGCCAGGCAAGTGCTTATTCTACTGAGCCATCTCCCCTGTCCACATCCTTGAGTACTGATTTCTGGAACCCATTCATCCCAATTTTTATTCCATTCACTTTAGTGTATAAAGTATTTTACTTGTTTGTCGTTTATGGTACCTTTACACACTTTGCTTCATAAAGAGGCCCACGAGAGCACGGTACTAGTTCACCCTGCTGGAACTTGGGCTTTGGGTCCTGCTTGGGTGCCATTTATAAGTGATTCACTGCCTCCTTCTCCCACCAACCCAACTACCACCCCTTACTCTCTAACCTACCTGAGCTCTCACCAGGCACAGATGCAGTGTCAGCTACTCTACATCCTGGGCCTGATTTGCCAGTTCCCGCAGACCTCACAGCCTCAACCGCACAACCAGCCTCTATCCCGTGGCTGATATCTTCTCTGTATTTACTTCCTTGAGCTGTCAGTACAAATTCTGTCTGTTCAGATCCCCTTAGCTTTCTATACAAAATATTCTTCCCACCCACCACTCACCCCAAAAGTCATTCCATACCCTGTTACCTTGTTTTATTTTATTAGACTTACTGTACTGCAGAGTACTTCTTTTTCCATATTTTTTGTTGCTTTTCTCAGTACATATAAGACAGGGCAGGGCTCTTATATGTTTTACTGCATCCTCAGCAAAAGCTAACATCTAATAGATGACTGAATCAGAAGACATGAAAGCCAGCATATAGCAACACTCAGGGTAATATGAGATGTGACAGAGAAAACCAACCGAAGAAATGGCCCCTGAAGATAAGCAGCACTCTGACAGCTTGACATGGCTGGGTGAGGCAGTGTATACTCTTGATCCCGGTTCTCTGGGATGCCGAGGCAACAAGAATGCATGTTTAAGCACAGTGGAGATAACTTAGCAACTTAGCAAGATCCTGTCTCGAAATAAAAATATAACCTGGGATGAGGATGCAGTTCAGTGTGAAGGCCCTGAGACCAATGCACCTAGTGGCTGGATGGATGCTTTTTTATATGCTTTGACCTCAGGTAATATTACAGTTTTATTAGTTGCACCATTCAGATCCTGACTGTTTAAATACCTTTCATATAATAAATCTCACTTCTCACCTCTTTGCATTTCCCAGCTCCATATTTCCTCCAAATTCAAGTTCAGAGTCTCCTTTCTCATGCCCTTTTCAAATATATACAAATATTGGGCTCACAAGATAGCTCACTGGCCTAACGCACCTGCTTAGGCAAGCCTAGGCAGCTGTAGGGGACTGCGGTTCAATTCTGGGCACCACATGCTGTGCCAGCCCCACCCTCAGGGCAGGCTGAGCTGGCAGAAAAAAAAAAAAAAAAAAAAAAAAAAAAAAGTACAAATACTCTTCACAGAAACCAGAGGAAAGACAAGTTAGCCAAACTGTAGTACAAACTCAGTAGTGAGTTCTGAAATTAATTTAGTAGTTGTGTCTACCATCCATCATCTTGTTCTTCTTGAAATTGTATGTCATTTCTAATGCTTTATCTATTATTTTTTATTCTCTTTAAAATAAAACTTTCAGAAATTTAAATCCTAAAAAAGAAGACACCCCCACTCCCAGCCAATGTTGACACCTGCTAGAATCCTGGCTGGAGGGCCACACTGGACCCACGAAGAACTAGGAACTACACACCCCACTGCCTGTCCCTGAGTTCTCCACAGCACAGGGCAGCAGAGCTGACAACCAACAGACCAACCTAATCTAAGAAGAGTCAAGCCGGGCGTGGTGGCGCATGTCTGTAATCCCAGCACTCGGGAGGCTGAGGCAGGAGGATTGTTGTGAGTTCGAGACCAGCCTGAGCTACAAAGTGAGCTTAAGGCCAGCCTGAACTACATAGTGAGACCCTGTCTCAAAAAGACAAAAAAAAAAAAAAAAAAAAAAAAGAAGAGTCAATGCCCAGAAAGAGAGTTTCCTTCAGGAAAAAAAAAAAAAAAGTCATGCTTTTCCCAAAAAGCCAGATGAGAGACAGCATTGGGAGAGTTGGAGATGGTGAGAGCTGGATAGGCATCTCGTGGGATAACTCCTGGATCTACAGGAAGGTCATGGGGCCTGCATTCTGTTGTGGCAGGCAAGGCTCGGTGGGAGTGATCAGCAGGCGGAGGCAGTTCTGAAGAACATCACCTACTCTACAGTTGTCTCTGAGGTCTGGCCCTGCTGCACCTAGCAGAAGCAGTGCTCTTCCCTACTCCATAGGTCAGTATGGGGGTGAGGGAGTAACTGTCTTCATTAAAGCCACAGGCCTCTTTAACTTGGTAAAGAACTGGTCATGACTGGTTCCTAGGGCTTGTCAGTATCCAGTTGGTGTACGATGTAGTGTTGTCAATGACTCTACTACTACAGAAAAGGTAACATGATAGTGGCCAGCAACTGGCTTTCTCCTTGTATCAAAACCTGGATTGCCTAGGGAATCATAAATAATTCTGCAGCTTGTAACTGAAAAACAGGGCTGGGGCAAAAACTGTGCAAACTCTAACACACACACACACACACACACAAAAACAAATAACAACAACAACAAAAACAGAACCATGAAAAGACAAGGCAACTAAAAATTCAGCTCCCCCAAAATTGGTACAGGGGGACTGAAGGGGAGATAATCATAAGCTACATAGCAGATAGATCTGAAAGGGTACCAAGGGAGGTAAAAAAGTTCTATTAGGTGCTTGGCAATTTAATTTTTTAATTATTTTTAGATTTTTATTTATTTTTGACCTCAAATAATGTACCAAGAATTGAACTGAGGACCTTGCACTTTCCAGGCAGGACAGTGCCACTGAGCCATATCTTCAGCCCCTTGGAAAATTTAAAGAAGTTATAATTACAAAATGAGATTGAAACAATGTCCAGTAAGTCTAAAGAAGACGACTAATAAAAACAGTGGCTCTAAAAGACATGAAAAACATGAATGCCTAGATACAAAATAATGGGAATTCCCAAACAGAAATCCAGGAAATTAAAAAATTATGATTGAAAGTATGAGTAGCAGATGTGACCGATGTGAAGTCAAAGTGTCAGACCTAAAAGACTCTAAAAGGCTCTGGTCAATGATTATGAAAATGGAAACCTTAAAAACTAAACAGGAACATGAAATTGGACTCAGAAGCTACTAGATAACTCAAAGAGAACTAATATAAGAATAAATGGAGGGCCAGAGAGATGGCTCAGTAGAATAAGCTCTGCCCTGGTAAGCACAAGGGCCTGAGTTCAATCCCCAGTTCCACCTAAAAACAAAACAAAACAAAACAAACAAACAAAAGAATAATTGGAATTAGCCAAAAAAAAAAAAAAAAAAAAAAAAAAAAAAAAAAAAAAAAAAAAAAAAAAAAAAAAAAAAAAAAAAAAAAAAAAAAAAAAAAAAAAAAAAAAAAAAAAAAAAAAAAAAAAAAAAAAAAAAAAAAAAAAAAAAAAAAAAAAAAAAAAAAAAAAAAAAAAAAAAAAAAAAAAAAAAAAAAAAAAAAAAAAA